>PISX010005179.1:0-110828 GCA_004024625.1 Mellivora capensis | reverse complement strand
TTGCACATTTGAAAGTTGCTTAGAGAGTAAATCTAAAAAGTTCTCATCACAAGAAAAATTTTTTGTGGTTTTATATGGTGATAGATGTTGGCTAGACTTGCAATGATCATTTAGCATTATATACAAATACTGAAAATCATCATGTTGTACATTGGAAGCTAATACAATGTCAATTATATTTCAATAAAAGTTTATTTTAAAAAAAGAAAAGATGAATTATAAGCTTCCTTGAAAACGTAAATGTCCCTGAGACATTGACAATACCGTTGGGCCAAGTTTGGTAATGACCAGTGGAGTTTATCCTAACCTTGAGTCTGAGCCTTCGGTATGTCTTTCACTGACAAGAATAAGCTCCCAAGAGTAGGACACACACCTTAATCAGCTCCTGTGCCCCTGTTAGCTCGCTATGGGTAGCGAGGGAAGAAAACACTTCACAGGGTTGAATCCTATGAAGGACCGTGGCCAGGCAGCCTGGTTGGAACCCTGGCTCTGCCCCTTACTACCTGCGCACACCTGAGTGACTATGTTTTCTTATTGTGTGTATTCTTGATGCTCTGACATTTGGGCCTTGAACCTGGAGAAAATGCCCTTTCCAGGGCTGGCTAATTCCTAGAGTCAGTGGGCGACTGCTCTACAAGCATGCCTTTGATCAGAAATGAACCAATCCAGAGCCGGTGCCTCAAACATATCCTATGTTTGACTCTCAAATGTCACGCCAATCCCTCCACCATGGCCCTTTGTCACCCCAGGGCCAGGTACCTGACACCAAGGGACAGTTCCATAGCCCAGAAACTGCCATAATCATTCAAACTAGCTAATCCGAAACTCGGTTTACTCTGCCTTGCCTTCTCTTCCCACAAAACCCCAGTAAGGGCTGTGAGCCAGGCTTTCCCCTTCCCTGCCCTCTGCCTCCTGACGGACCCTGGGGATTCCCCACAGCCTGCATGGCACCTGGGCCTCCTGTTTCTAGGGAACCGTGAGTACAGACTCATCTCCAGAACTACTTCTGTGTTTGCTTACCTGACTAAAACAATCCCAGACACATCCTGTCTTCCCTAAGTCTTGGCTCCTTCATCTCTAAAATGGGGGTGATGGTGTCCCCCCAACAGGGAGATCCTGTGTGTGAAGGTCACTTAGCACAGCACCCTCTCCCACAAAGCTCAAAACATGGGGAGTGACTTTTTAAAAAGAAGGTACCCTCCATGATTTCATTCTCTTTCTCCACTTTGTTGTGTAATTTTGTAATTTGTTGTTACACTTTAAAAACAAACAAACACACACACAAAAAAGAAAAGTAAAAGCCCCTAACCTCAGGTTTCACACACACACACACACACACACACACACCGGTGAGCAGTATATACTGTCCCACACGTGACAGCTAAATGGGAACATGCAATCCAAATGACTTTGGATCCCTCCCCCGCCTATACCTGCGCACGAGAAAGGAGGCGGGAGCATTTCCCCCTCCTTCTTCCTCCAGAATCTGCCTGCCCATCCATGAGGGCTGTCTGGGAGGGGTCATGAGAAGGGACATGGCCGACACTTCAGGAAACAGCAATGACCAGTCGAGAGGAACGACCTCATGCACAGACTGCCACCGAATCCCACCAAAGCCTGAACTGGCCAGAGAATGTGAAAATTCCGTTCTGCTCTAGAGGTACAGCCAAAAAGTTCACTTATAGACTTGAAACAAGAGAGTGATATTTGAATATTTTAATAAATCACAGAAAAGTGGGATTTCAAAGGGCCAATGGAAGGAAAAAATGAGGAAGCGATGTGTCTCAATGATGGAGGAAACAAAATAAAATAACAATAAATGAATAATAAAATAAAATAAAAATAAAATAAAATAATCCTGGGAGGGACCCTCCATGTTGTAGGCCAGTGCGTTCCATCAACTCTGATGATCCCCTCTCCTGACTGTCCAACTTGGCCCATACAAGACAATTCTTCTGTATAATTTATATGATGACATCAAATTTCCTGGTTAGGAAGGAATGAAAACACTATATATTAGCTGTAAGTTAAAAGGTCAAGGGAAATTTTTGGACAGATACTTAACTATATTCACTTACGAGAAATGTCTGTTTGTTGTAAAATCAGGTAATCACCTTATAATGAAAAGGAGGATTTCAAAAAATTTTTTTCCACTTACAGCAGAATGTCTTCAACCAAATAAGTTGAATTCGCTTTTCATGATTATATATTTCAGTCAGCTGCCTTAAGCCCTTTCTGGATCAAGGCAGGGTACAATAAATAATGTACATTTTAAGTTAAATCTGGAAAATATCACAGTAAGCCTGCTAGTTAGAGCCTGGGCCACTTAGGTGTTCAAGAGAACCTAGCAATGGTTGTGTCCATGTGGCGGGCAAAGAGGGTTGGCAAATGTTTTAAAAAGGAAAAAGCAGGCCCGAGACCTCTGTCAACCCATCGCAGAGCTCAGTTTCTACCTCCCTGGCTTCCACTGAAACCAGACGGACCCCAACCAGAGTCCTGGTAGACTCCTGCGGTTAAGCATCCACAAGAGTTTCTGAGGTCAGATTAGTCAATCCCATTCTTTTGCAAACACAGCATCCTCCTTCCCCGGGACCAAGCTGCCTCCCTCTGTGCAACGTCCTTTCAGGCAAGTAAGGAAAATCTCTGACCTGCTGGGATCTAGGGAAGTCGCAAAACTACCCAGCTAATTCTGTGTCGCCCCAATGACAGAGTTAGAGTGACAAGGTAGGGCCATCCATAGATGGAAGAACTCAAGGACTGGGTTAGACATGGGGAAGAATGCAGAAGGAAATAACCTGAGTGTCTTCAACCACTGCCTAATGCTGGACGACCCATCCATTGATAAGGGATTACGAACCATGATCAATGGCGCAAAGGAGACAGTTTCATTACGAACCATGATCAATGGCGCAAAGGAGATAGTTTCATCCTGATTAATTTATGGCCCTCGTAAGGAAACAATAGGAGTCCCGCACGGACTTTTGCAGAGAGCATCCAATGGATTTTCATCTACTTAACCCATGCTTTCCTGCCAAGGGGCTGCACCCTACGCCGATCCAACAAAAACACATTTGAGAACACACCCGGCACCTTTTAAGCCGATGGAGGAGACAAGAAAGTTGGAACAGTAAGGCTTAAAATAAATGTTGGTCTGTGGAACCATTAATAAAAAACGGACTGCCTTTGGCATGGATTTGCCCCACTGTCTTAGGCTGAGTTGAAAACACTAATAAAAAAAATAATAATGTATCCCTGAATGTAAAAACCATATTACTCCAGTCCTAAAGATTTCTCCTGTCAGGGAACCCCAGGGAGTTGTCAAAAATAAATAAAAATCTAAGCTAAAGAGAAAGTTATTGAGAAGGTGGGATGTGGTAAGAGCTTTATATGTGGCACTCAGGAATGCTGGGTTGACAGATTGTAGCTAATTTTGCAAGAATAACTTCCTATTTGAATAACAAGTAAAAGGTGTTTAAAGAGAGAAAGGTTATATTTTACTTCAACAAGTAAAGCTTTTGGTGAGTGTTACATAAATATTGATTAAAAGCCCTGTGTTTGTTTCCTTCACTCTGACAGATAGAAAGAATAGGTCATCAGAGCCTTTCTTCCTTGGCTGCTATATTACAGAGATCAGATTTGCCAAGGCTCCTCTGCTACATTCAGGGGAAACCAGGAGTTTAGATTTTATATTATTTTAATTCAAAAAGTGTGTGTGTGTAGGGGAGGGGAGTTGTTGTTAGTTTGCCATCTGGTTTGGCTTGCATTTTGCAGTGTTTTTAATGAGGACTATCAGCACAGTGGGGTTTACCATCTACAGAGTGTGATGTGTGATGGGTTTCTTTGGGGCCAGATCATAAGAAATGACTCATCCTCCTGGAGGGTGAGTCCTGAGGAACCAGCTAACAGCGATATTCCTATCGCTTCCCAAAGGCCATTTACCAGACAGAAATGTTTTGTGTAAGACTTCGCAGAGAGGTCATGCCAGACGGTCAGAAGGACGCCCAACCCAGAAAACCAGTTGTTGAAAACTCCCTGCTCAAAACCTTGTAACTTTCTCCTTTTCGTTCCTGCTCTGTTAGGAAGGCACTCTAGTGCCTGCCTGTCAGTCTTTTAATTCTGATCCTGATAATGTTAGTAATAATACCACTAATGGGAATAATGGTACTAGTAGTATACCAGTTAGCCATTGCTGTATAACAAAGTACCTCAACACTATGCAGCCTAGAATGACCATCATTTTATTATAGCAACCAATTCTGTGAGTCATAAACTCAGACAGGGCTGGGCTGGGCGACTCTTCTGTTGCACGTGGTACTGCTGGGTGGAGGTCCTTGGTGGCACTCACCCAGCCAGTGGGCTAATCTGGAGGGACTATGATGTCTGGCACTATGCAGGGATGGGGATGGCTGGACTCGGCTGGACTGCGGTCCAGAGCACCCCCACTTGGCTGTCTCAGGGTAGCTGATCTCCCCAGCCCTAGCTCAGGGCTCCGAGAGCCAGGGTCCCCATGAACAAGGAAGAAGGGCACAAACTTTCATGACGCAATGTCAGAAGTCACACCTTCTCTGTATCCCAGTGGTTAAGGGAATCAGAGAGCTCACTCAGACTCAAGCAGAGGATATGCAGACTTACATTTCCTCTTCCTCTGCCCCTGCAAAGGAGTGAAAAATATTATAGCCGTTTCAAAATCACCACAAACATACATGTACCCCTATGTTTATTGCAGCATCATTTACAACAACAAAGTTATGGAAACAGCCCAAGTGTCCATTGACAGATGAATGGATAAAGATTATATATATAGTTTTACATATATATATATGTATGTATATGCACACACATGTATGTATACGCACACACACATATTCTTTTTGTGGCTGCTTAATATTCCATCATATATTTCCATTAATATATATATTAATTATATTCCTTACATATAAAAATGGAATATATATATATAATGGAATATTAAGCAACCATAAAGAGAATGAAATCTTGCCATTTGCAATGATGTGAGTGGAGCTCGGAGAGAATCGTGCTAAGTGAAATAATTCAGACAAAGACAATTACCAGATGATCTCACTCTTATGTGGAATTTAAGAAGTGAGACAAAGGAGCAAAGGGAAAAAAGAGAGAGAGAGAGAGAGAGAGAGAGAGAGAGAAACCATGAAATAGACCCTAAACAACAGAGAACAAACTGATGGTCACCAGGGCAGAGGGGATGGGGGATGGGGGATGGGGGAAATAGATGATGGGGCTTAAAAAAAAATCAAGCTCTGAATCACTGGGCAGAGCACAATAAAAAAATAGTAGCTTTTTTTTTTTTTTTTTTTTAGAGAGAGAGCACACGGGGTTGGGGGAGGGGTAGAGGGCGAAGGAGAGAGAAAATCTCAAGCAGGCACCACACCCAGCACGGAGCCCAATGCAGAGCTCGGTCTTGCAACCCTGAGATCATCCCCCGAGCTGAAATCAAGTCAGATGCTCAACTGACTGAGCCACCCGGGTGCCCCGGCTTATATGTTTAGAGCATTCACTATGGACAACAAAATGGTCTGAAGGCTTTATTCATAGTTCTCACCACAGTCATAGCTGTTATCATCGCCCCCGCTTGCACGGAAAAGGGACTTATCGCTTTCTCTCCGCTTTTCAGCTTACATGTGCCAGAGCCCAGATGAGAACTGGGAGTCAGTTTCGGGATCAGCCGTCAGCCACCGTGCCCACAGTGGGGTGTCGGGTCAGGGTGGGGAGTTAAATATGTCTGTAGTTCTCATTTGAAAAAGGAGATAAAATTAGGTGCTGAGAATGGTGAGCAGAGGTGGTCACTGAATGGTGCAAAGGTCTGGGGTAATTACAGAAGCGATAAGCAAACAAACAGATAAATAACATTACCAGAAGCAGCAAAAGCCAGCATTCATGGAGCACTTCTTATGTGCCAGGAACCTCTTCGTATTCCTCTGTATTTGGAAAGTTTCCCATGCCAGCCACGTTTGTGTTATTTCACTCTTACAACGGTCCTCTGAAATTAGTGTGATAGTCCGCATTCCGCCGATGAGAAAAATGAAGAAGAGAGAAGTTAATGCACCAAAGTCACACATCTGGGAAACCAGAGTGGAGGGATATGTACCCTTACAAGGTTGTTTTGAAGTTCAAGTCAGAGAGGGTGTGAAAGCCCTTTTTAAGAGGGTAATCTCTTTATAGCCGTCTTGTTTTGTAAAGAATTGAAGGTGGTTTTGTAAAGAGCATAAAGTGGTATGTGAAACCAGGGGGTATTGTCTCCCCACTGAAGCCAGAATGATTCCAGGGCATATGCGACTCCCTCACACCCCTGCTCAACACCCACAGCACTTCCATTGCTGTAACTTCTAAGCCTGTAACCCTTTGCAACAAAACGGAGGCAAGTGTCTTCCTTGGGGTTCCAGGGAAATCTCAAGTGCCTGACCCACCTGTGGGACCATTCCTCAGGGACATGCCCAGCTGTGCCGCCTTGGGGACCAGGGCTGCCAGGGAGAGACAAGCCCACAGGCCCACAGAGAGGGTTTATGCTGTGACATGTGAAACAAAGCCTCCCAGCTTCTACACAAGTTTGCAGCGAGATCTAGACTGTTTGCGGAGCCTTCCCTGGGTGCCCTACGTATAATTTCAGCTTTCCATCCTTATATTTTTTTTCCTTCGCACATACCATTCTTCCTCTTTATGGACTGTCCCTTCAGTGGGATGTCAACCCCATGGGAGCAGATATCTTCTGTCTCTTGCTTTATCCCCAGCTCCTGGAAGAATACCCAGAATGTAGGAGGGATTTGATAATTAGATGGATGATGTCATTGCCCACGGAATTGCTCATAGCCATAGTGGCCCCATGCAGGTGGCCCAGAGTTCCAACCATTCAATGGCCATAGGAAGGACTCATTAGTTCAATGAATGAGTACTTTACTATATGGGGATTTTTTTATGGTGGTTGGGGTTTAAGGAGAGTCCCATCCTAAATTTTAAAGCAATTGAGGACACAGGAGGTAAGAGAGGAAAGGTAGGAGAGCAGAGGAGTTGGAGATGGCTGTTATGGTCAGAGTTGGGCAGGATGTAAGCAGCATGGATCTTCCAGAATCAGACCAAGGCCTTTCTATCAAAGTGCAGCCTCTAGACCCGCAGCATCAGTATCCCCAGTAGCTACTGAGTAGTGCCCATGCCCCAGGGGATTTATGTTCATTAAAGTCTGAGAAGCACTAGGTGAATGTGTCACAGAGGCAGGACCTCCAGAGGAAGAGTGGGAGGGAGCCATCTGCTTTGGAACACTCTCCTCTGAGATGCGGAGTACAGGCAGGGCAAGAGCTCAGCCTCTCTGGAAGCCCTGTGGGGAGGGAAGCTTGCTCTGCTCCAGGCCACATGGCTGCAAAGTGAAAGGAAGCAATGAAACCCTTCGGGTTGGGGTTGGAGAAGAACACAGCAGGGCCCTAGAATGTGGGTACCCAACTGAGCCCCTCACTAGTGTCCTTTGCACCTACCTCCTGTGCCCTCCAGACACCCCCAACATAAACCACCCAATTCTACCTCCTTCCCACCCACTCAGAGCAGGGAAACAGCCCTTTCCTGTGTGGTAGATGTCCTCCTTCCCTTTATTTTTCCTCTCCTGCCTCTCTCCCCTCTCCATCCCCTAGCAAATTCTGTCCATCCTGGAGGTCTCCACTTCACAGTCACCTCCTCCAGGAAGACCTCCCTGACTAGTTAGCTTCCCAGTTACATGGGCCCTAGAACTCTGATTCTTGCAGCTACTCACTCTTGCAACTACGCATCACACTTGACCTTACATGTGTGGTGCAGATAATTCCTCACGTGGCTGGAAGCTTCGGGAGAACAGACTATTCCCAGCACCCAGGCCAGTAGGGCTCAACACACATTTGTTGAATGAATGAATAAATGAATGAGTGAACAGTCTTTAAGACTTTGCTCAATTGGTTCATTGGAGAATTACATTTCTTCATGAGCACTCTAGAAGATGTTCAGTCTTCACTTTTCTTTCCAGCTAATAGAACCCCAAATCAGTTCAAGTGTTGGGCAAGCCCGAGGGAGGCCTTCCTCCCTGCCCTAGAGGGTGAATCATGACAGAGGATCCCAGGCCTCTTTCTGTTCTGCTGCCCAGTGGTGACGGTGTGTCCCAGGTCTGGTTCAAAAGACATAAGAGGAAATTGCTGGGGCTCCTAAAGGAGATGTCCTTCCCTAATAACAGGGGGCCGGTGGGTGACCAGCCTGCCTGAGTCTGCCTGGGACTTTCCAGGGAAGGCCCCCCTCCAGTCCTGCACATAGGGGAGCTGTCGGTCACTTTAGATGCTGACCACCTTTTCTTTCTTATTGGAGATCTTGTATCTGCAGCTGCTGAGGCATCTTATGCCCACGAGGCAACAAATTTAAGGATGAAAATCTAACTTGTTGGAAATACCTGAGTAGAATCAGAGTCCTCCATGATCTCACTGAGTCACCTGAGAGCAACCCTGGGAATTCTCAACTTCCCATTTCTTGTTATTGCCATAACTGACCGTCTGGATTTCGTAAGCCCGTCTTCCGTGGGTTTGCCATCACTTGCGGCTGAAAGCGATCCCAACTCATACAATCAATAAACTGTAGGGGGGAAATGCTAGCAAAATTCAGACCAGTCGAATATAAGTAATACGGAAGGCAAGATCTTTGTGTGCTCCACGTTCTGTGAATGCGTCGGCCAACAGTGGGAGACATTTGGATCTGGGTCTCAGGCTGGAAACGGCTCAGGCATCTTGTTGTCCTAAGTGCCTGCCACACACCCCATCTGTTCAAATATTGTCAAACAGAGAAATCCTGTGTTGAAAAACTCCCGCACAATGAAACTGCACATTTTACCTGCTGCAACAGGCAGAGCCATTATTGGAGAATTTCCACTGAGCAAATAAGCCTTCACATTTCATTTGGTAAGCCGTGTGTGCAGCGCCCGTGAAAAGCTGAGTCACGTGCATTATTTTGTCTTGTTGATGCGCACATTTTTCAGGGCCCAGAAGAGGTGTGTGTGATTTGGCTCTGTTGAAAAATCCTCTGCCCTTCCCCATAAGTTTAGAAAAAAAAAGTGCTCTCTTTCCATGTCTCTCATCACCCTTTCCTCGGGAGCTTTCCTGTGAGCAGCTTGATTGAGAGCTCTGAATTCAGAGGGGGGCGGGCAGACGCAGGGATTGCTAGCCCTTCCCTTCACACTCATCTGCGGTGAATGTCGTGTGCCCTTTGCCTGGTCTCCAAGTTAGAAGCCTCCTCTGGCTCTTCATTCCTTGTTCCCCTGGGAGGGTGCTGATGACGTCCCTCGGCAAAGACAAGCAGCAGACGTCAACTTGCAGTTGAAATCAAACAGATCATCTAGAAGGTGCGATTTGTGATACGTTCCTAAATGTGGTACAGAACCCAAGTGGGATGGTCACTCTTGGAGCCACCGACACCTCAGTTGGGGTAATCCTGTCCAGTGTAGGATGTTTACCAGCAGCCCTGGCTTCTGTCCCCTAAGTGCCACCAACACTCCTCTCCCCAGTTGTGACTATCAGGTGTTTCTAGATTGCCAAACATCTCCTTGGCAGAGGCAGGAGCTTGCTAAATCAGCCCTGGTTGAGATACTTGGATTTAGGAGAACACAGAAGTTATGAGGGTCTCGAAGCTCACCAACTCGTTCTAGGGATGGAGTTGTGCATTTGGGCGATGTTGACATTAGTGACTGTCATGGCCCCGAGGTCCAATCAGCTCAGTTTAGAGTGACTATGGGAGAAAGGTGGGAAAAAGGAGAGGTCAGTTTGTAAGTCCTCTGTGTTTGATGAAAACGTCCTGAGTCCCCGCCCACTTAGCATACTCCTGATTGCCAATTACTGTCTGTGTAATTGTTGGCGCAGGGGAACCAGACACCGGTGGAGGAGAGGCTCCCATTTGCTGAAGCCTCTCGTTAGTCTCAGCGATCTCAGAGCCACCTGGATCCCTGCAGGTTAGAGAAGAAGGCCTGGGAGGGAGAAGACAGCAGGTCTGGCCCTGCTCTTCAAAAGAAGTGGATTCCAGTGAGGTCAATGCCATTGGAATGCATCAGTTGCCCCATTATTCTATTAACCAACAGGTGTGGGTGTTGAGCCCTGAGCGAGACTGATGTCGCTCTAGCGCAGGGACCTAGACCAACATGGGAACCCCCGAGAGTTCACAGGCCAGCTGGGGAGCCAGGATGCAGAGAGGAGGGAACACCAGGACCTGCAGACCCACAAGGGGCAAAAGGGGCTGGTGCTGGGAGTTTGCAGGGGAGGCTTCCGCAAAGCTGGAGGGGGCTGGGCAAGGATCCCCAGAGGAGGTAAGAGCTGAAGTGAGCCCCACAAGCTGCACAGAGCTGGAAAGAGCATGAGTAGAGGCCAGCAGGGAAAGCAGGGTCTGGTGGGACATGTTGGCTTTGGTGTCCTTTCCGGGTACCATGACTGAGCTTGAACAGAGCAGGTCGTTCATGGGGGGACTGGGGGGAGATGAAGTGGAGTGGGAGTCCCAGGCCAAGGAGGCTGAGGTCCTGATATGAAGTCAGGGAGGGAACCATGACCCGGGACCTGCACAGGATCAGGGCTTGCAAACACCAAGTGAGTGACCGAGTGAGGAGTCTGGGCCAGATGGCAGGGTTCCCACTGGAGGCCAGGCCCAAGATCAGCTTACACC
This sequence comes from Mellivora capensis, assembly GCA_004024625.1. Taxonomy (NCBI): domain Eukaryota; kingdom Metazoa; phylum Chordata; class Mammalia; order Carnivora; family Mustelidae; genus Mellivora; species Mellivora capensis. The sequence goes on along the minus strand of PISX010005179.1, from coordinate 100,151 downwards.
AGCCCAGTGTCTCCCTGAGGAACCAGCCCCTGCCCCTCCACAGCCCCCACACACTCCTTGGTTGTGTTCCTTCCATTTTAATGGCAGTAAACAAAACACTCCTCCACAAAGGGCTCAGTGTGTGCAAAGCAAGAGGCTGCACATTTCTCAGTGTCACACCCCATTTATCCCATGCTAGAACTGCACCCCCATCTGGAAGTGGGGAGCTGGGCAATTATCAAGAGAATGTGATCGATGGAGACAACCACTTGGGAATAATTAGGTCAAAAGCCCCTCTGTTTCCTAAGCACCACTTGGCTGTGGTTGAGTTTCTGCCGGAATCATCTGGAGATCAGCCTGGATTCTGCAGGCCCCTGGACATGGGGGTGTGGGCAGGCCTGGGAGCCCACACAGACCCCGGGCCCCTCCTGGCTCTGGGGAGAAGGGTGGGGCTTCTGAGGTCTGGGACAGTGTGGAGAAGGCAGATTCCGCGTCCAGGATTCAAGTCCTAGGGGCAGGTTTGGAAGCTGCCTCCTCTGGGTCCTGGGCTCTTCAAGGTGCTATGGTGGCAGGAGCCAGGCTAGGTTGCTTCTCTGGCTCTTGGTGTTACCTGGCAGCTCTTTGGGTTTTCTTACAGCCCCTCCCTGTAGGACGCAGTGTGGGGGATGGGCTGGAGGGTTTGTCGAACAGAACAGGCACCCAGGATCATGGTTTCCCTGACCCTATGGCTCTGTGTTCAGGAGTGGGTGGTGACCAGCTTCCCCGTAGGAGATGCTCCTTTCCAGGGAGGATGCTGGCTTCCCAGCACTCACCCCGTCCGCTCTCCAGATACAGTCTGGGCAGGGTGGGCTCCAGCTGGAACCAGCAACCTTACACAGATCAGTATCTGTTTCCTGGGGCCGGCTGTCTTTGTCACAACCACACAGGGAGGCTTTCCTGCCTGGGGAGGGATGCCACACTGGCCAGGCTGTGGGACTTTGGTGGTGTTTCCTTCCTGTGAGCAACTGGGCCGCCTCATTCACAGCACAGTTTTCATAGCCCACAGGCCATTGTCCTAGAGGCTGGGGTATGAACGTAATTAAAACAGAGTCCCAGCCCTTCCAGAGCATGGAATGTTGTTTGGGACAGATGGGCATTCTAAGAAGCGGTGCAAGTTTTTGAGTGTTTCACAGTGCAGTGGGGGCATCTGCCCACCTGGGGAGTCAGAACCAGCACCTCAAGAAGACAACCTGCAGGCTGCATGAAGACAGGGGCAGGGGCCTCCCTCACAAAGAAGGGGGCATTCTTGGAGGAAGGGTCTAGAATTGCATCTAGGTGGGAAAAGGATTCAGAGTGGGGGTGGTGGAAGGGGAGGGAGAGGGGTAAGGGGACCATTTTCCATCATGGAGTCCCACCACCCAAAATTCAGATTTTCAGGAGAGAGGCTGTGGGGGGCCAGCTCTGACCCATCCTGTGCCCAGCTCTTGGACCAGGAGTACCTCTGAGCCAGCAGCCGAGCTTGAACAAAGAGGCAGGGTGGTTCCCCAGGAGAATCAACCCAAGGTGCTTCTGGCATCCTGGAGGTGGAGTGCTGGTTGTGGAGGAGTTACGGGGAAGGAGATTTGTCCCTGGGGGCAAGGAGAGGTAGAGAGTAGGCAGCTCATTTGGCCACAAGAACAGGAGAGCCCAGGAACTCAGGAGGCAGGAGACGCTGGTGGTGACAATGGCCTGTGTCTTCCATGGGGCGGGGGGTGTCTTCCTTTCCAGGATTGCTGTTGGTGTTGGCTATCTTTTATGGAGTATGAATCCCTTTACTAAGGATCCTTAATATACTAAGAAGATCCACAATTCTGTAAAGCTGGTGATCTTTCCTCATTTAACAGATGAGGAAACCAAGGAAACCCGGAGATGCCAAGCTGCCTCCTTGATGTCCACGTGTCCCTGCTGAAACGACTGGGTCCTCCTCTGGATATGCCATTGAAATAATTTTAAAAAATAATATATCACTAAACTCAAATGTTCTTGAAAATGCCATGTTACCCTTTCCAGGAATGGTGATGGGTCCAGGTAGTGCCTTAAAACCAGGCTTAGGGCCCAGCTCATCCGCCAGGGGGAGCCGCTCTTCACCTGGAGCCCCAGCGACACTTGTGGGTATTATGTGCCCTTGGCCAGAGCAGGGGAGGGAAATCAAGTACGCGGCCAAATAACCAGCTGGGTGGAGATGCAATGAAGGCTGGCATACTTACTCTGTTTTGAAATCATTTCTTAGTCTTTTCTTTTTAAGATTGTATTTACTTACTTACTTACTTACTTACTTATTTAAGAGGGAGAAAGAAAGAGAAAGCAAGAGCATAAGAGCAGGGAGAGGGAGACACAGATTCTCCACTGAGCAGGGAGCCCAATGCAGGACTTGATCCCAGGATGCCAGGATCATGACCTGACCAGAAGGCAGAGACTTAACCAACTGAGCCATCCAGGCGTGTCTATTTCTTAGTCTTGATCCTACATTCTCGTGGGTCAATAATCCAAAGAACAGAGGAAAATCCAGAGTGAATGCTCTGGCCTCCCTTGTGCCCGCTCTCTACTCCTTCTCCTTTTACATGTCTTTTCAGAGTTCCCTGAGAAACCATCATTTACCTTCGAGGCGGTAGATCACCTACTCAGGAAACCCAGCGTGTTTAGTGAAGTGGAACACAGTTTTCCACTCAGAAAAGTCTCCCTCTCAGCCACCTGAAGGAGTTTAAAATGTTCTGGAGAATCTTTGCTCTGAGGGAAAAACACTTAACTTCATACCTTTGTTCACCAAAGAAATTGAAGGGAGATCTAAGGTCTTGTTCTTAAAAATGCAATCTGTCATCTAGGAAGAGACTCTGTTTCTTTGACTTCGAAACACTACTGTTTTGTCTAATAGCCAGAAAATACATTAATAAAGCCCAAGGGATCCTTTGCATTTCGAACTGCCTCTGTCATAACAAGATCCCCAGATGCCCAGTTTCCCTCCCTGCGGTAGACCCTTGTATCACTGGTGTAGCCACTGGCACTGGTCCTATCTGGGCCACTGAAGAAGCACCAGAATGGAGGCAGGCACAAGAGCTCCTGAGTTGAGAAACTGGAGGTTGTTGTTTCCTATGAAGTAAAAATGAGCAGAATCTCCCTTCTCTTCATCTTTGCGGGCTTGGCACTCTCTCAGCAAGAGGTAGTAATAAAACATTCTCCAAACAAGGCCAGTTCCTGAGAGTTTATAAACAACACACCAGAGAGGGTGCATTCCTTTGGGAGGCTCTGGGTTTTTAATGAGCAGCAGGGCACTCTAAAGAACGTGGAGGGAATGAGGAACAGCCAGTGTTGCCTGCAGCCAAGACATGGAGGCCACAGTGACCGGTGACCAGTGGAGCAGCTGAAGCACCATCCGCCTCTCTTGGGGTGTAGAAGGTAGGAAAAGCCCAAGAGACCCTATTGTAAAAGTGGAAAGGGGGTCCACCTTGCTTTGTTCCAGGACTCCAACAGTAAAGCTTCTGACCTTTTAGATTCCTTAAACTCATTGGCCAGGGGTCGGCAAACTATGACCTGTGGGTCAAATCTGGCCCCTTGCATGTTTGTATCAATAAAGTTTTATTGGAACAGAGCCACACCCCTTTACTTATGGATGAATCAGCTGTGGCAGGGACCCCTGTATGGCATGCAATGCCCAAAATACTTACCATCTGGCTCTTGACAGAAAATAATTTGCTGACCCCTGTTGTAGGCAATAAAAAGGGGGCATCGCCTGTAAAGGAAAGATAGGAGGCATTTTCCTGGGCTGTGAGACTACCGGAGGAACACAGAGAATGAGAAATATGGCCGGTGATTTCTCTTTTGCAGACTCCCCAGCGGGACTCTTTGGAGGAAGCTCCAGCCCTGGCTTGTGGTGTGACCTTTAGTTAGACCAGGCAGGAGATGGGCGTTCCAGGGATGCAGGTGGGAGTTAGAGGGAGAAGGGCAACGGGGCTGTCTCAGGGATGCCTGGGATCAGAGAACCTTCAGAGCTGTTTTATCTCCAGCAGAAATTCTACAGATGTGTGGCCTTTAACCCCAGCTACCTGGGGGTCCTCAGAAGATGGGGCTCTTAGTGCCAATGCCCCAGGCCAGGTCAGTCCCGGACCATCCTCAAACAGCTCCACCTCATCTGGCCAGTAACCTCGGTGTCACTCTCAGGAGAATGGTTCTGTCCACAGCCAACTAGGGTGCAGTGGGCCTCTGAGGGTTTGAGCCGCTGCCTGGGTCAGGAGGTGGTGGCTCCTTAGGCAAAGAGGGGGCTGCAGGGCTGGCAGGGCTCACCTCTGGGAGGGAGGACAGACTGAGTTGAGCTGATGAGCCTCTGGTGTTGGGTCCCCTGACTGTGAGTAGCATCGTGGACTGGTGTCACACCCCAGTAATATACTAAATGACTCCTCTTAACCATCGAGGTGCATATATGGGTTTCCCCCTGGGAAGGGGAAGAAAGGAGTAGAGCGAGAGAGGAAGGGAAGTAAGAGGGAGTGGGGGACAATGGAGAGTGGGAGAAGCAAAGAGCCTTGAGGAGTGGGGGAGGGGAAGAAAGCGTCTCCTTCCACCAAGGGCAGACTTCAGAGCCGGACTGTCCAAGCTGTGACGGACGCTCTCAAAGCACTGATGCAATGACTTCTGACACAGTGAAGGGCTCTTGGTTATGGACAAAGCAAAAGAGAGTCTTTCCTTGATTTACCCAGTGTTTGCATTCCCGGAAAGTGTGGCGCAAAATTCACCTTATATGGAGTTAGTTTCAAGCTCAGGCACTCGTGTGGGTTTTCATGTACACGAGTGGTGCATGGGAGAAACGGCCAGTTTTCTGTAGAGAGCTGCTCTTCTGCACCGCCAGGTCCCAGGCTGCTGTCGCCTGGGTGCCAGGAGCCCCTTCTCCCTGCACCCTAAGGGTGCCAACCAAAAACGCCTTCGCCGATCTGCAAAATAGCCCCTAGGGGGCAGTACCGCCCCTGCTGAGAACCGAGATCTACGGGCTCCTCACTCCCATGCCAGGCCCTGTGCCAGGCCAGGAGTACAAACGAATCAAGTTTGGTGCCCAACGCACGAAACATTACATGAGGGTTGCCAGATTTAGCAAGTAAAAATATTGCCTGCGACATACACCAAAAATTATTGGTTGTCTCCTTGAAATCCAGATTTAACAAGATGCCCTGTATTTGATCTGGCAACCATCCTGGTCATACAGAGACCAGGGGCCGTGATGACAGTGCTAGCACAGGGACTGAGGGGACTCAGAGGAGACGTCTGCGGGAACGGAGACTTGGTGACGGTTGCTGGCATTGGCGGTCCATTGTCAGTCCTTGAATGCCCACCCAAGCCAAGGGTGCACATCGTTTTTCCCAGGTGGCCAGTGAGGCCACCAAGGTACTAAGAGGTCACCTGACTCCTCTGAACACAAGGTCAAGGGGACGCTGATAGAGCACTCCCTATGACCGTCTGCAGGAGCCCCTACACCCCAGGGTTGGGAGAGGGCCGTGGGGAAGGGCAGGTGTGGAAGAGGCCTGGCGGGAAACCTGCCACTGGATGTGGCCTCCTGAGTGTCAGGAGCCGGGTTGAGAACTGGGATTTAGGGAGAGTGGGCTTAGAAACGGGGGTGAGGATCCGCAGGGCTGCAGAAGCCAGAAGGTGTTTGGAACGTGAGAAGAAAATTGCTTTCAAATTTTCTTGCACCAAGAAGGGTGCCCCCCCAAGAGAAAAGGATAAAGGGTATATACATGGTCTGAGGTCTCCCCTCGGCAGGTGCCTCCAGTCCAGCCTAGCCCCCACAGTCCTGCACACTCAGCTTCCCGGCCCTGACACCGCCTGCTTACCAACTCCTTCCTCTTCAGGGACGAGGCCAGGACATGCTCCCGAGATGCTGTGGGATGAGCCCAAGCCTGAGGACTGCTCAGGAAGCCATGCGCTGGGGAGAAGTTTCTCCCCTTCAGTAGTAGGTCTTCCGGGTTTACAGGTGGCTCCTCACAGATGGGGTGCTCTCTTAACCATGGGATGAATGAAGGTACTCAGCGGGGTCCCCGCGGCCCCTGCGAATGCCCCCTCACACAGACAGAGAGCACAGGGAAGCTGCTGGAATCAGCAGGCCTCATTCTTAGCTGAGGTGTGTTCTTATTTGCACATGGCTTAACTGCACTGGCTTCCACGGAAACTCAGAGGTCGTATCTTTGGGGGATGAGCTCACAATGAGTCTTGGAATGTTCTCTCAAATAACAGGAGCTGAGAACTTGTTCTGGGACGGACAGCTCCCTCACGTGATAGCTGGAGGCTGAGGTCTCTGCTGTGAGCAGTTGAGTGGGACACTCAGGAGAACAGGTCCTGTCCCGTGGGCACCCCACAGCCTCAGACTGGGGTGGGGAATTAAAGGACATTACCCTCAAATCTCAGGGGGAAGAGTAAGGAAAAAAAATCCAGAAAAGAAAGCTTCAGGGAGTTGGAGCTGTAGCAAAACTTCAATTGCTCTCTTTAGAATATTCAGGGGAAAAGCCAGACTGGGTTTGCCAAAAACCCAGGGGTAGAAATAGAATTGATTTTTTTATTATTAATGCCAACTTTTCCCCGAACGTAAAGACATTTTTAAAGTATATGCCAGGGGCACCTGGGTGGCTCAGTCGGTTAGGCGACCGACTCTTGGTTTTGGCTCAGGTCGTGATCTCAGGGTTGTGAGATCAAGGCCCGCGAAGGTCTGGGCGCTCTGTGCAGAGTCCGCTTGAGATTCTTTCCCTCTCCCTCCTCCTGCCCCTCTGCCCTCCCTGTTTGCACGCTCTCTCTAATTAATTAATTAATTCTTTAAAGTACATGCCAGCGTTACAACATTATCCTTGCTGAAGACAATTTATAAAAAATATGGGAGTAAATCACAGTAACTGAAAATTACGCATTGTCTTGCTACCCAGAGTAACTTTTTTTTAAGTAAAAGGAATAACTTAAACTGAAAGCCTGAAATCAGCTACTGTGGGAGGATTTACACCACAGAGATGGGCAGATGCTACAAATCAGCTATTCCCCAAACCCCTGCCTGCAATCCAGGTGTTCCACACCCCCCCGCAGACCACTGTCCCCAGACTGACCTGGGGTTAATTCTGAGCCCCACCGATACAGTGAGCCTGGGTTCACTTTTGAAGACTTTGATCTGAAGGTTGATCCGGGTTTAAAGCTTCACTGGCCTGAGATGCTAGCGCCTCCTGGGGGGACTGGCTTTGGGGCTACCGTGTCTCTTTCTCTGCACGTTTCTGTGAAAGGAGACGTGTTTGCTCTGTTCTCCGCAGCCCTGAAGAAGCAGGTGTGTTTGTGCAGGTCTTCAAGGTAACTTTAAAGTAAATAGGCTTGATAAAATCTTTCCTTTTCTCTTTCCTTCATTCTTCTGTTACTTGTATTGATCTAGGTCTTTCCACAGGCACAGAGTACTCTGGCTGTGTTTGTACATTTCTGCAAATAGATAATCGTGGAAGCCTAGTCTATAGAAACAGGCTCTGGTACGATGAACCCGGGCCAAGGGGGGTGGCCAGCGACTTCCTCTCCTTTGAGATTTTGGTCTTTGGAAGATTTTTACTTAAACTTCTTTCCATAACTTGGCCTGCCTTCTTTGTGGCCTTATTTGGAATGCATACCAGCTATTGTGGGGGAAACAATACCAGAAGAGAAATCAATTCACTCCTTGGCCTTTTATAGAAAGTTCAAGCTTGCCTTGGGTTGGGCACTCTCCTTTTCAGCCTCAGGTATAAACTTTTTTGGCACACAGGGAAGGAGACTGGCATGAATGGATGGTGTGTAAAGTGCTGAGAACCTAACTGGTGTGAAGAGTGGGCCCTGCATGTCTCTGTCTAGGGTGCCCGATACATGGGGTGCTCTTCCCTGCTCTCCCCTGAACCAATTCAGAACTGAAATCAGGGAGCAAGGCATCCCCAAGATCACCTTTACCACTGCTAAAGTCTATGTTGGAAGATACGGCTTATATCTATCTGTAGGCAAATTAACTCCCTAATTCTGAAGACCCAATTTAGTCAAGGATATATGGGGGATCTGGGCACATCCCCCTTGCCCCCATAGAGAGCCCTCCTGGAGGTACAGCTCACTCTTAATAGTAAACCAAGAAGCTGGGGCCTCTCACTGCACACGTCTGGATTCTTCTTTCCAATGTACCAGTCAGGAGGTTGGGAATGATGGGCAGAGGCAGCCAGTGTTGTGTTAATGCACCCTCTCACCAGGAGCCAGGGTTAGAGGGAGCCAGTGTTTTGTTAATGCACTCCCTCACTTGGAGCCAAGAGGTATGTTAATGGACTCTGTCATCTTGAGGGGCCTGGCCAGGCCAACAGATACTGTGAGCACATGTCCTTGCCTGTAGTGGCTCTGGAAAACTCCTTTATTTGAAAGCTGAGCCCTGCCTGTATTAGACCAGGTTTATAGAATGGAAAAAGGAGACCCATGGTTATTTCAGAGTGCTTTTGGGAGGAAAATGGGATATTGTAGCTAAAGTCGGCTATACTTAGAAGTCAAAAGTTCTGGCATTCTTTATCCATAAGTTACCGTACTGTGTTGGGTAATATCTCTGCAAAATTCATGTCCACCAGCAACCTCAGAATGTGGGCTGATTTAGAAATAGGGTCTCTGCAGATGTAAGTTAAGATAAGATCATCCTTGGGGCTCCTGGATGGCTTAATCAGTTGACCATCAGACTTTTGATCCCAGCTCAGGTCTTGATCTCAGGGTTGTGAGTTTAAGCCCCATGTTGGGTTCCATGCAGGGCATGGAGTCTACTAAAAAAAAAAAAAAAAAAAAGATAAGACCATCCTGGATTAGGGTGGATCCTAAATCCAATATGGCAGGTGCTTATGAGAAGAAGAAAATCTAGACACGCGGAGAATGCCATATGAGTATGAAGGCAGAGACAGGAATGCAGTCATCAACACCAAGCAATGCCAAAGATTGCCAGCAAGCTGTAGGACCTAGAAGAGGCAAGCGAGGATTCTTGCCTCGAGCCTTCCAAATTGGCAAGGTCCAACATGTGGCCATCTAGGTGGCCCCTTCAGGCAAGGGGTGGTAGAGTCTCTTTGGTGGAATGAAGATGAAGGAATGGCAAAACCCAGACTACAAGGTGGCAGCATGCGATGGGTTGTCCAATGGCTTAATGTCCAGTGGGGGCCCCATGTCTCTGCAAAGCTTGCATCTTTTCTAGTCTGTCAATCACATCCCTAACTGGCGAAATTTGTCTGCAAAATCACTAGACTTCACCTGGGCCACTGTTAACAGTCTCCAGGCAGGACTCACAGGTTATTCAGACTCGTGGGGTGGCTTTCCCTGAGTTTCATGTGTAGTTGGAAGGGCTTTCTCGCCCTCCATCCAGCCCAATATCACCCACTCTCTTACCAGGGTTGGCAGGAAAGGAAACCTTGTTGAGACTCTGTTAGCTCTTCTATAGCACAGGAGGGCTGGGAAGGGGTTGTGAGGGGTAGTCCCATGTGGACTGAGCAGGTTTGGGACTTACTGGACAGTTGTTACAGGATGCCATTGTATCCTTCCAGATGCTGATGAGTATCTGACTGCTCCTTCAAGGTCTTGGCCAGGTGTCTCTGCTATCATTCTTGACATTAAAGAGGGCTGGAGAAAGGAGACTTGAGCTGCAGGTCTTGCTAGGTCGTTACCAAGTTTAATTTTCAAGATAATGGAATGTTCTGGAAAGAATGGAAAGCTTCCATTCCTGGAGATTTAAAACCCATTCCCTACAGCTGGTTTGTTGTAGATAGAAGCTGTGTGAAATTCTTGGTCTGAGGCAAAGCAGTGCCTATTGGGTTAACAATGGGACATGCTGGTGGGCTGATGAGTTGCGTTATGGAAGCCAGTCCTCGTGTGGACCCAAGGCAGAGATTAGCAGACTGAATTTCACCTTGGACATTTGCCTTCTCAGACCCCAGTGCTGGCCTGACTCCCAGCTCAGTTTTCTCCTTTTCCCTCTGGGGGCTCAGTGCCTGCCCTTGGCATCTGTTTTCCCGCTACCTCCTAACCACAGAGATAGAACCCATTTATCAGGTTCCCCTCCACAAACTGTCTGATTCTATTGCTAAAAAATTGCCATTCTCAAGCAGAATAGATTTCCTTGGCAGGATCTTGCCTGTTTGGGCTAAAGGAGGAAAGTTGCATTTTTCTACCTAATCCTGTTGTGAAATGTTCACCTTCATTGGATGGATTCATTCAGATAACACCTCTCACCCTTCCCATGTCTCACTCCTAATCTTTTCTCTTTTCCAAGATTTATAACTTACATATGCATCTGTCCCTCTCTTTAAATTTATTGTACTGCCTTCTCTTTCCTATCACACATCTGCATCCACCCCGCCTGCCCACTGTTGAGTCCTTGGTGGAGTCCAAATGCAACGATGCGTGCTCTACTGCACCCTCCCTTCCTTGGCCCGGCACAAGCCATCCTTCTGATCAAAATGCACCAGCTTCTAAATACACCAGTCTTCACTCTGCTCAAAGACGATATGCCTTTTCATATTCACAACTTTTGGAATGGATTGAAAGCAAAGCAGATTCTAATCTTCATGAAATAAAAACCACTTGCTTTTCCTGCATCTCAAATCAAGGCCATTAACTTGAACAACAAAAATACGAAATAAGAATAATCTTGGCATAGTGCCTTTTTTGAAGGACTTTTTCATTAGACTGGTCCCAGTAGCCCCACCATCAGTTAAGAAAGCTGACACAGCCAATGGACAAGACATGTAAACATGGCATAGTCCAGGATTCAGGGGTGTGCTCATTCCACCCCATGGGCACCTATCCTAAATGAGTCAGCTAGTTCCAGATCTCTCCCATTGTTTCTTGCTGTGTGTTTTGAATTGATTTAATAAATCATGTGATTTGAGCATCTTGACTTGGTCTGTGAGCCTTTCTGTCCCATGACAGCCTGCTTGGCGGGACACTTGGAGACAAGCAGGGCATCAAATACAGGATCTGGCTGAGATTGCAGTCAGCACCCTGATGTTCCCCCAGTTGTGCTCTGTGGGTGCATTAGTCAGGGTTCTCCAGAAAAACAGAACCAATGGGATGTGTATTTATATGTTGTGATGGTTAATTTTATGTGTCAACTTGATTGGGCTAAGGAATGCTCAGGTGGTAAAAGATTATTCTGGGTGTTTCTGTGAAGAAATTAATTAGCACTTAAATTGGTAGGCTGAATAAAGAACATCGGTCTCACCAGTTGGGGAAGGGGATTACTATCCCATCTGTTGAGGGTCCAAACAGAACAGAAAAAGAGAGGAAGGGCAAATTTGCTCTCTGCTGGTGCTGGGACGTCCATCTTCTCCTGCCCTCCTGCTTGGACTGGAACTGCCCCACTGGTTTTCCTGGACCTCCAGCTTGCAGATGATAGATTTTGGAATTTCTCAGTATCCATAATCTCATAAATCAATTTTTATAATGAATCTTCTTCTATATATTTTATTGGTTCTGTTTCTCTGGAGAACCCTGACCACTGCATAGATAGATGATAAATAGATAGATAGAAAGATAGGTAGATAGATATTTTAAGGAATTGGCTTACATGATTATGGATGCTGGCAAGTCCCAAATCTACAGTGTGGGCTACCAGGCTGGAGACTCAGGAAGAGCTGATGTTGCAGATGAAGTCTGAAGGCCATTTGACTCGGGGGAGGTCAGTGTTTTTGTTCGATCCAGGCCTTCAACTGATTGGGTGAGGCCCGACCACATTATGGGAGGGTAATCTGCTTTACTTTCTTTTTTTTTTTTTTAAAGATTTTATTTATTTATTTGACAGAGACAGAGAGATCATAAGTAGTCAAAGAGGCAAGCAGAGAGAGAGAGGGGGAAGCAGGCTCCCTGCCTAACAGAGAGCCTGATGTGGGGCTTGATCTCAGGACCCCAAGATCATGACCTGAGCCAAAAGCAGACGCTTAACCCACTGAGCCACCCAGGCGCCCCGGCTTTACTTTCAAAGTCCATCAACTTAAATGTAAATCTCACCCAAAAGTATCCTCATAGATCCAGGATGACATTTGACCAAATATGTGGGTTCTGTGGCCTAGCCAAGTTGACACATAAAATTAACCATCACAGGAGGAGCATTTGCAAATGTGCTGACACCTAATAAAAATATTCTGTGTTGAAGGGAGTGTAAGAAAGGCTGGGTTAAGCAGAATTACATAGGGCCTGTTTTACTGAGGGACTTCTCAGAACGTTTAATGGGCAGGATAGAGTATACAATGTTTCATAAACTCTGCCAATGGGATCCCTTTTTGCAGGACATTCTTTGGGATGGATGTACCTCTGAACACACTCTGCCAAAAGCAGGTTTAGGCCACTCATATGCAGGCAAGAAAGTCAGGAAGCCACAGAGGGAACCAACCTTGGGGACACTTTGATCTTGAAATTTTAATTTTCGCTTTCAGAACGGTGAGAACATAAATTTCTGTTGTTTACGCCACCTAGTCTGTGGTACTTTATTAGAAAACTCTAGCAGACTAATATAGCTACCCGCGACCACCATATAGATATATGTTTGTGTTTGTTTTTTGCCTTATTCTTAGTTTCATTGTCTGTCTCCCATACTTGCACTTTCTTCTTTTACATCTATTTTTTAACTTAATGCAACTCAGTTGTGTTTTAGTTTCCTTTTAAGCTTTCTGAATTCAGGCACAAGAAAAATAAATTTAAAGAATTCTTACAATGATACCTACTTCCAATCTGGAAGTCTTGTCCTGGATATCAGCATGGTGGGCTGGGATGTGCCCAGCAGAGTACCTCGTGTGAATAAACCCTAAATAAATGTTGGTTATTATTACCAGCTATAAGTTGCTATACCAGTTAGCTTTTGCTATGTAACAAACCACCCCAAACTTAATGGCTTAAAATAAACACTTACTATGTTTTGTGATTCTGTGGGTTGGGCAAGCAGATCTCTTCATCTGAGCAGGCTCAGTTGAGGCTGGATGGTCTAGGATGCCATCTCTCCTGTGTCTGGGACCTCGGGTGGAAGGTTGAGATGGCTGGGGCCTCTCTCCATGTGGTCCCTCATCCCCCATGGACCCAGCCTACACTTGTTTTGTGGTGGCTAATGGATTTTCAGCAGTGGTACAGGAGAGCCCCAGCACATCCACCCTTCTGATCTCCATGATCCAGCACATTTTCTAATGTCCCCTTGGCCGGAGCAAGTCATATGGCCAAGGCCAGCTCAAAGGTTGGAGGAATAAATTCTGTCTCCTGATGGGAAAATGAGCCTTATCACATTATAAGGGGGTTCCTGGTATAATAAGAGATATGCTTGGGTTTTGTCCCAAGTTCCTGATATGGAGCTTCTCAAACCCTTGAAATTTCCTGAGTGGTGGAAGAGCCTTTGTCATTCATTAGGAGCCCTTTTGAGCTTAGTGCTAATGAGGTGACCCCAACCTCAGGTTGGGGCTGGTCACCAGAGAGACCACATAATTACAGAGTTGGAACTTTGAGTACCACCCACTAACCTCTAGGAAGAAGAAGAGATTAGATGCATATTGAGCCCCACAAAAACTCTTGAATGAGATTTGATTAACTTCTGGTTAGTGAACGCATCCACATGCCAGGGGTTGGTGAACCTGAGTGGGGACATAAGCTTCTGCTCTCAGGGCCTCTCCCTATATACCTCTTCATCTGACTGCTCATCTGAATCCTTTATATTTTCATAATAAACTGATAAACATAAACAAATGTTTCTCTGTCTTCAGTGAGTTTATCTAGTTAATTGATCAAACTCAAGGAAGAGGTCATGGGAACCTCTGATAGCCAATCAGTCAGAGCACAGGTAACAACATGGACTTGAGATTGGTGTCTGAAGGGGATGGGAACAGTCTTGTGGGACTGAGGCCTTTACCTGTGAGATCTGATGTTATCTCCACGTAGACAGTGTCAGAATTGAGTTAAATTATAGAACACCAATCAGTCTCCTTTGAGAATTGAAGAGTTGCTTAGTGGTGTTGGAAAACTCACATCAGAGACATAGATGCAGAAGGAGAATTAGGCACCATTTATAATCACTGAATGCAAGAAGGCACTGTGCTAGCCACATTATACCCATTCTTTTCCTTAATCCTGCAAGTATTTCCAACTTCATTTTAAAGATCAAAACAGAAACTCAGAGGGTATATGGTGCTCATGCAAGGGCACACAGTTGATGAGTAGCAGAGCCGGGACCCAAACCCAAGTCTGCTCACCTCCTAAATGGCTTTGCTTTCTGGCCTGCCATGCTGAATCACTCTGGTGCACAGGACACATCTTACACACCGGATGTACCAATATGCATTAAAGTGTTGGTTGGCTTTCAATCGAAGGACATACTCTACAAGATAGGAATGAATAATGAACAAGGATAAGCACACAACTTTTTAGGTAAAGCTCTAGAACAACATTGGAACCTCCTAATGGTCAAATACTTAATCTTTCTGGATCCCGGATTTCAGCTGAACAACCAAGACCATAATACTTGACTGGTTTTGGTCATTAGGATAAGGTTCATGTGGGAAAATGGAGGTGAATGTGCTTGGGAAAGATACCTGGGCATAGAACACATGGAAGGAAGATGTTTCTTTTCCCTTCACCTTTCCTGGACAACAAAACATTTTAACCTTAATCTTTAAGTTTTATTCCTTTTTTTTTGGCAATGTTCTTGTCTTTCCCCAGACTTCACCGTTCCTTAAGAAGCTACTTTCTATGTGTATTTCTCCTCACTTCCTGGGTGGATTTCTCCCACTGGCCACCTCTTCCGTGTTTTTTTTTTTCCCCCTCCTCTATAGAGGGCTTCACTGACAACCTTCCGTAGTATGTTTTTCTTCCATGGGCCCCATTCACCTCCTTGCTTTTCCTTCTTGTTTCCTAATGCCGCTCAGTCTGGGCTTTCTTCTGAATTTGAACACCAAGAGGCAGCAGCAGTGACCAGCAACAATGAGGCCTAAGAAAACAGGTTATTTGAGCTGAGAGAGACGTCAGTGAAACCATCTTAGTATTTGATTGTCCCTTTGTTAAGAGAATAGTGACTCTTTAAGCCAGGCCTGAGAGAGACACTGGCCCCTTTTTAGAGTGGACAGAGTTAGGATGGCAGGTCTTGAAAGGGCAGGGATGGCAGCTGAAACTAAGTGTGCCACACACCGGGACTGTCAGGGGGGCTGAGAGACATCTTGTGCAGGAGCAGGCGGGGTACCGGCCAAGAGTCCAGCAGTCTCAGGAATGATGAGCAAATAAGGTCCGACTGGAGACTGAGGGGACCTGACTGGTGGTGAGGTCAAGCTTGGGGTAGCTACGGAGAGAGAATACACGACCTGACCCAGGCAAAAGTCAGGCGCCGGGAGCACCTGAGCAAGAGTCTGAGTAAGATGTTCAAGAGGAGCTCAGAAAAACATTCAGGTACAGCACCGAACAGGGTGGGAGACACACCAACACGGTGAGTTGCACTTCTGGTTTATAAGTTATATCTCCGCTCAACTTTATCTTGACGTTGGAGGTTGCTGACCGTGGAAGTTTAGAATAATTAGAGCAGGCAGGTTACCTGGCGGTTGGATGGGCAAGGAAGTAAGCAAAGGAGAAAAAGATGGAAGGAAGGAAATGATGAGAAATGTCTATGCTTCTTAACGAGTCAGTTGGGTGGTCAATGATTAATTCACCAGATTTTTTATTAAGTGACTCTGATTGCCTGGAATCTAGACAAATCTATTTATCTAGACTCTAGAGGATATCAGCAAAACATACTCCTATTCTTACCTCACTTTGCTAAGAAGAGATGGTTTGATTACTTTTCCATCACTGAGTACATGAAAATGAGATAATGATTTTGGGATACATAGGCTTTGCCTTCATGTAGATTAACAGCAAGATTAGTTTTCAAAGGAAAGATAAACTGTACTGCACTTCTGGACCGTGTGGGGTTCTCTGGGAGAGCCACTGCACAAATGTCACTGCATTCTCTATTAAGGAATTCCAGAGAAGCTTGTTCTCTGGGTTTATGAGCTCATCTTGCCAGAAAAAGGCAGGTGATGCTTTGTAAGCTCCAAAAGCAAGATGGCTCCGTCCTCTAGGGAGTAAGGGAAACCAAGTATAAATCATGAGGGACTTCATTAACAGCTGTGATGTTGTAAAGTTCAAGGACCATAAACACCTATGAAATTGTGTTGGGGAGTGTCTGTCCATGCTGATAAATGCTGTTTGTGCCTCTTGTGGACAATGCACCTACTCCCAAGACTGTCTCCATTATCAAACACCACACTAGGGCAGCATCACTGCTTGTGTTTTTATCCGTTCTTTTTGCTAAAGCACTAGTGACATTGCAAGAGATGGTGGCCAAAAACATGAATTCTGGGAATAAACCGCCTGGATTCACACCCCAGCTCTACCATTTAGTCGATGTAAATTATATTACCTGTGTTTCAGTTTTCTCATCTGTAAAATGGGGATAATGATAGTCCTACCTCCGTAGTTACAGAGATAAATACTAACATAAGTACCTGGCATATAGCATGGGCTCCATTCATTTGATCAGTTATTCTCGGTTGATTGTCATGGTTTGAGCTCACTAAGCATCAGGATCAGTTTGAGTTGATAAATCCAAAGGGAAGCCAAGAGTGGACCAAGGGACCCTTGCATGTTGGCTGATGGCAAATGAGACAACAAATAAACAGCATGACCAACGCTGGTAATCTGAGATCATTTGCAAAATAGAAACTTCAATTCTATAAAAAAGAATATGGTATAGAGAATTCTATAAAATGATTTAATATGGTGACGTGTTCTAGTATTTTCATTTTTAGGGAGACACAAAGATGTCTGTTTTTCTTTTGACTTACCTTGCTAAATATGATTTTATTTCTTAAAGTAGTCTCTACCTGTAACTAAAGATGTGGGAGAGGGGGCAAAGGGGAAGGAACCATAGCATTGGAAAGCGGGTCAGTGGCTTTAAAGAGTTTTATTCCCTGAATCCCCTAGAAATTTAGCAGGTTGGTAAAACAGTCCAATCAAAGCCTTGTCATTTAGTTAAGTGGAAAACATAGTTTCTTTATGTTAGAAACTATTTCACCATGAACAGTGTATTCTACTGTGTTTTCATTACTCAAAATTCTTTTACATGAAAAGAATTCTAAAAATTTCAAATAGGCCTACCATTTCAGAAGTCTCACAGTTTTATCAATACCATCACGATACGTATATTCTTTGCAAGCACATGTGTGAGAGCAGTTCACTAATTAAACATTTCAACTTCTAAGAATTTTTCATTTCTTATTTTTAAAGGTGTTACTTAGGCATAATTAACATAAATGAGATGTTTATGACAAAAGCTTGTCAACAAGCTTTTAACAGTTTTATATACTTTGGTAGTTCCCACTCAAAATAAGATATAGAATATTTTTTTATCATATCAGAAATTCCCCTGAATCTTTCCAGCCTATCTCCTTTCCACCCATAACTTTCTGACCTACTTATAGGTTTATGTATAGAGATTACTTTTAGCTTTATTTCAACTTCTTATGAATAGAATTGGACTGTATATACTCTTTCGAATTTGGCTTCTTTTGCTTGGACATATTGTATTTGAAAATCATCCCTGTTGTTGGGTGTATCAACAATTTATTCTATTTTTCAGTGGTGAACTGTATTCCATTGTATAAATATGGCATATTCAGTCTTAGCAATATTTATTACGAAGACTTTCCTTTCTTCATGACTTCGGCATCAACTGACCATCTGTGTATTGGTCCATTGGTTGACTACCTGTTTTATTCAATTGATTTATATGCATATGTTTATGCCAATACCCTGCTGTCATAATTATTGTCACTTCATAATATACCTCAAAAATCACATAGTGTGGGTCCTCCAAATCGGTATTTCTTTTTCAAAATCATTTGGTTAGTCTAGATCCTTTCGGAATCAACCCATTAGTTTCTTCAAAAAAAGCCTGCTGGGATTTTTATACAGACTGTGTTAAACCAATACATAAGTTTAGGGAAAAGAGACATCTTCACAATATTGAGTCTTCCAACCAATAAACATGGCATATCCATTTATTTAGGACTCTTTTGTTTTTTTCTCAGAAGTATTTTGTAGTCTTTATGTAGAGGTCTTACATGTATTTTCATAGATTTATTTCTAAGTATTTGAAGTTTTGGATGCCATTGTACTGATTTTTAAAATTTCGTTGTCAAGTGTATGTTAAGGTATAGAGTGATAAAACTAATTTTTCTATATCAACTTTGTATCTTACACCCTTGATGAATCCCAGTGATTTATTTATCCATAGTGTTTTCTTGATATAAGACAATGAATAACTAACTAGACAGTAAATAAATCAGGAAAGTTAGGTGTTCCAGTTTTAACCCTCTGTCAGTACATCTTTATTTCTAAAGGTTTTATTGTGGGGGTATGGTGACAGTTTTGATGGGGTGATTTGCACAGAGAAAAGTATAAAACAAATCCTTCATATCGATTGCAATGTTTTAAAACCTTGTGGTTAAGCATCTAAATAGCCCCTATACTTAATTGAGTCTGGAGGTTTTGTAACTATTTATAATTTAGACCTTTGTCTAGAGAATTTTCCTTTTGAAATAGCTGCAGTGTTATTATCTAGTACAATAACTTTTCTCCAATTCTTACAACATATATTTCCTGCACATGCACAGCAGACACTGTTTTGAAATACCCTTCTACTGTTATTTGGTAAATCTCATGCTCAGCTACTGGAGGAGCACGTAGCTGTCACTTAGGGCACACCGACCGTATACTAGGAACTGAGCTAAGCGACTAATATGCATCATTTCATTTATTCCTCTCAAAGACCTTATGAAGTTAGAATCATCATTTGGCCTCTTTTACAGACCAGGAAACCGAGGCTTATATCCAATTGCTTGCCAGGCCACACAGCTAATGAGCAGCAGCATTGAGATCTGAATCAAAGTTCTTGACTTTGGAGCCCTCAGTGTTGACCAGTGTCTTCCAAAGCATCTGTTGAAAAAGCAAACATCTTTCCTATAGAAAAAGGAATTTAGCCAGGTTTGGAAAATTCTTAGGCCAATAAGGAATGATACTAGCTTCCATTTATTACTATATAATGGTCGAGGTGTGGTAATAAATATCTTGCATCAGCTGCCCAAGTGAGGTACTAGGAAGACCAAGATCTCCTCTGTAATCCCTGGTTACTATGGGCAACTGTGTAAGGGGTGCAGAGCTCCATAGCTGGAGAGACAACACCAAAGCCAACCTCCACAGAGGGCAGGCCACCCAAGGCGCCATATACGATGGGCCACCTCAAGTGAGTTAGAATGCCGAGTGGTGCTCCCTTGGGGCGCCGCCTGCCGGTGGAAGAGCACATTCAGCTCACATGTACACAACCCACACAAGCCCCCTGCACAGATGCTGATGACGCCAGGGCTGGAACTACATAGCGACCCCCAAACAAAACAAAACAAACCCAACCAAGGGCTATAAAAGCCTGGGATAACAAGCCCGGAAAGCATCGGCACCAGAACTGCAAAGGTTGCCCTGTATGCTGCAGAGTCTAGAATCATAAAGAGACGCTTGTAAAACAAAGCCTGTTGTGCTTCAGTGCAGGCCGAACTTGGCAATCCTGTCGCTGTATCTGGTTTCATTGAGGGAGGAGGGAGTCCTTAAGAAATGGCCTTGAGACGACTCAGCCAGACTCCATCTTTTGCAGATTCTTCCCAGTGAACCCCACAGCGTTGTTTTCATGATCATTTAAATTTTCTTTGTGTTGACCTTTACCCTTCATACCTCAGACACGTAGGGGTGAGGAGAGTACTTTATAACTCCTGGTGAAGTTCCAAGAAAATGTCACTCACAGGTACCAGCACTCTCCTGGAATCTCCAGTCTGGAGAACGGAATTTGGCAGGGTCTTCCTACATCAATCAGGGCGCCTGCAGGTAACAGTGCGTTCTCTCGCTCCAAAGGGCATTCCATTCCAAGAATCTCCATCCCTTCAGTTGGTGGTTGGGTTGGCCGTTCACCCCTTTGCAGGCATCTCCTCCTTGAGCCACTGGAAACCCCCCAAGCCCGAGGCGTGCTCTGAACCTTGGGTCCACAAGCTTAGCTGTGAAGTAAGAGTGGATACTGCTTGCTTCTAGACATCGAAGGACCTTCTCTTGGGACCCTTTATGCCCCCTGACATCATAACCATGTTGTGGACAAACAACATAACACAGAAACAATAGTCGGCACAACTTTGCATTACACTGAATAAGTTCTGTGTTACAAGGCATATAGGAGGAGGTTTAAAAGTACTTTAATTGTCCTCCCTTTCATAATTTAACCACACTCGAGAATTACTTTTTTGAATATACTTCAGTAAGCGTGTTATAGGGACCATGCTGTGCACTGCTATTCTTCTGAATGGCTTATTTTTCTAACTTGAATTGTTTCTAAACTGGACAAGTAATCTTGTTTTCACAAAACCCCCAAGAATATGTGGCTTTCTACACTGTGCCATGAAAATCCTTGGTAAAAAAGTAGACGTATTCTCCAAAAACTTTCATTTAAAATGTTTTGTTTTTCAGGATCTCCTTCTTTTACTTTATATTGTGAGCAGTTTCAAGCATACATGGAAGAAAAAAATAGTATAATGAACACCTGTACACTCGACATGCAGATTTTTTTTAAGATTTTATTTATTTATTTGTCAGAGAGATCACAAGTAGACAGAGAGGCAGGCAGAGAGAGAGAGGAGGAAGCAGGCCCCCTGCTGAGCAGAGAGCCCGATGTGGGGCTCGATCCCAGGACACTGGGATCATGACCTGAGCGAAGGCAGAGGCTTTAACCCACTGAGCCACCCAGGCGCCCCTCGACATGCAGATTTAATAATTACTAGTATTTTGTCACATTTGCAGCAGTCTGGGTTTTTGCTGTGATGTAAAATAAACCGCAGACATTACGACGTGAGTATATGGACATATTTGTACGTAGCTGACACTGCCTTCATTGTCTTCACTGGCAATGTGTTATCCTGCTACTTTCTGCTTGCTGGTGGGTAGATCTCAAGGACTGCTTAATTTCAGGTTTAACATTTTTTTGCCAAGAACCCTTCACCGATGGTGCTGTGCAGTTCATGGTGCATCCCGTCGGTGCCAGGCTACCCCACTCTTCATGACTTGAAGACTGATGGCTAGGTTAAGAGGGTGCCCGTGGATCTCTCTCTCCATTACAAAGTCATCTTTTTCACTCTCACGACTTGCTGGTCTCTTGTGCGGCAAGACTTTGTCCTTGTGGATTATCAGGTGCCCTATGAACTTCCAGTGCCCACTGATGATCCCTGACAAATCAGTTATTTCATTCCAGGTTGCAAATTGGTGGTTTTCCTTCCTTCCTTCCTTCCCTCCTTCCTTCCTTCCTTCTTTCCTTCCTTCCTTTCTTCCTTTATTTCTTGCCTTTTTAAAGGATTTACCTACCTATTTCAGAGAGAGAGAGAAGGAGGGGAGGGCAGAGAGAGAGAGAATCTTAAGCAGACCTGCAGAGCCCAGAGCCCAGGGCTCGATCCCAACCCAAGACCAAGACCCAAACCAAAATCAAGATTCAGACACCTAACCAACTAAGCCATCCAGACACCACCAAAGTGATCTAATCTGATAATTTACTTGATATTTATTAGCTAGTACTCTTTCATATTGAAGAGTATTCTCTCAAAATCAGGGCTGTTTGGTAACTCTTTTGTATAACCTAATACTTGCACTCTAGTTACTAATTTTTAGAGTAAATTGGCTTATTATCTGGAACCTTTGAAATAAAATAATTCACTGTCCTTATATTATAAATGCTGCATTATTTGAAGTTTACTGGTGTAAATGGCTTTATCATACCAATCTAACTGCAGGTATATAAGATACCAGAGAGGGGCGCCTGGGTGGCTCAGTGGGTTAAGATACCAGAGAACCAGTAAATTCAGCAGAATCCCTTAATTCACAATAAACAAAAGAAAAAGTCAAATTGGTTAATTAAGTTAATTGGGTATTGGATTAAAATGACGATCAATTCCATCAAATGACTTGTCCGGGAGCCTCATAGTGACCCTGCCCCAGTCTGAATTTTTCAAGGAATAATAGGGAAGGTAAGGTGTGTTTGTGAAAAGAGGGAGGGGATATAGAAAGAGGGAATTCCCTCATTGTTTCTTGTACCAGGATTTCATCTGTTGCTTTGTCATCAGCCAAAAGGATCTGAGTGGCCACTGTGTTCACACTCTCCCCCCCCATCCTGTGCCAGGGGTGCTAGGGGAGCCCAGGGGGGAGCTCCAGAGCACAGATGACCCATTAGAGAAGCCCGTGTCAGGTGGCAATGCCTGGGACCATGTTCCTCCTTCTTGTTCAGCCATTGGCTGGGACAACACAAGGACAACATGACGTTGGCTCAAGAGCTAAAACAGGACACAGCAAGCTCTTCTCCCCCTTCTCTTTACATTGAAGTATAATTGACATACAATATCTTCTTATTTTCAGGTGTACGTCATAGTGATCTTATATTTTTATACATCATGAAATGATCCCCATGGTAGGTCATCACCACCTGTCACCACACAAAGTTACTACAATATTAATGATTATTTTCCCTCTGCTGCACATGAGATTCCCTTGATTTATTTATTCTATAAATGGAAGTTTTTATCTCTTAATCTCTTTACGTATTTCACCCATCCTTTCAAATCCTCCCCCATCTGGCAGCCAAATTTGTTCTCTCTGAGATAATTTGTTTTGTTGTTGTTTTTTAGATTCCACGTATAAGTGATTCATACAGTATTTTTCTTTCTCCATCTGACTCATCCTCGGGAAAACATTGACTTCCCTACTTCTCCCTTCGGTAAGGTAAATGGCTGAACTGAGTTTGCCCAAACTGCTCTGGGTAAATTACATCTGGTGCTGAGGTGCACAGAGTCTGGACAATTTCAGGCTCCAAGGGAGAAAATGGTTTGCATGTTACGAATAGCCAAGGAGGGGGCATCTGGGTGGCTCAGTCGTTAAGGGTCTGCCTTCAGCTCAGGTCATGATCTCGGGGTCCTGGGATGGAGCCCCACATCGGGCTCCCTGCTCAGTGGGAAGCCTGCTTCTACCTCTCCCTCTGCCTGCTGCTCCCCCTGCTTGTGCCCGCTTGCTGTCTCTCTCTCTCTCTCTGACAAATAAATAAATAAACAAAATATTAAAAAAGAAGAAGAAGAAGAAGAATAGCCAAGGAGGGTCTATGTGGGACCAGGAATAGAGAGACAGAGCAGACTGGGTGGAAACTGTTCTGGGTTTACAAAAACGCATTGTAGTAAAGAGCTTATGAAAGCTGAACGGAGTAAACAGACCCCTCCCCCCAAACCCCCATACCCCCAAATGAAAGTGGTCGTGTAATCGCACTATGATTAAGGAATGCCGTGAGTAAAATGCTCTGGAATACGTGAATAGACATAAATCAGGAATTCCGGCTTCGAACGCAACATTCTTTAACATCCATCAATCTGCGGTTGGAGTCTCTTGAGGCTCTGGGGCCCCTCTGGGCTTCTCTATCTCTTAATTGAAGCGGTGTGCTTTGGAGAATTATTGCTTTCCTCCATCAACTCTCCCTTCCAAGGGTGGATTGCAAAACAAACAGAGGAAAAAGAAACTGGATTCAATTTCGAGGCAAGAGCTTTTACTGGGCTCTGTGTGAATGCGCATGCTCCCACACCCGAGCAGGTAGGCCCCAGGACCAGGCTCCTAATTGCTGGGGAGCTCTCGTCTTCGGCCGTCGTTCCCGGGGACTCTGGGGAACGCCGTGGCTGATGAAATGCAGGACTGCAGATCCACTCACCATGGGATGAAGAAGTTCTCTGGAAAATGTAGCATCAGCATCTTTAATGTTCTCCTTCTCCATTTATCCCAACCTTCACAGCCCCGGAAGTGCAGCGGCTGCAAGCACCTCCCCCTTCCTGCAGGTAGAGGGATGTCTTCCCTGCAAGCACCTCCCCCTTCCTGCAGGTAGACGGATGTCTTCCCTGCAAGCACCTCCCCCTTCCTGCAGGTAGACGGATGTCTTCCCTGCAAGCACCTCCCCCTTCCTGCAGGTAGACGGATGTCTTCCCTGCAAGCACCTCCCCCTTCCTGCAGGTAGACGGATGTCTTCCGGCCTCCCTGCCCATCACCCTGAGGCCCCTGATTTACACTCCTGAGCCCAAGAAGCAGGGCCTGCGGAGGCCAGACCATCACCTGGCCTTCGGAAACTGTAACGGGGAGAGCTTATGCGGGCAGGCTGTGGTGACCGTGCAGCCCCAGGAGCCCACCTCGGAGGGCAGGGTCACTGCAAGGGTCCCATTTCACTGAAAAGGAAAGGGAAAAAGGTTTGATTGAAAAACACAGGGGAATGCCATGGTTTTCTTTGCAGGGCTGGGTGATATTTGCTGAGTCTCTTAAGTCACAGGCCTCTTAAGTTCTCAGTTTTTAAAAATAATATTTGCTTGTTTATATTTGTTTAGCAAACCCTCCTAAAACACCTACTATGGGCCTATGAAGTATCTTTCTCATATACCAATTGCAATTCAATGGTCATATTATTAGGTACATAGAATATCTCTTATATGTGTGTATGCTAAACTTCCTCCCACAAACTGGTTTAAACATTTCATATTCATACCAAATTTACTACCTAACATGTCCTACTACAATCAATGACAGAAATAGGACTTACTAGATTACTTAGGTGTAATAGGTATAAAATAAGACATGTTAATATGATCAAAGATCTCTTAATAATTTTCTGAGTACTGATGATTTTAGGTTTCAGTGGTTTTCAAGTAAATCCTATGGTATCAAACTAAATTGAAAAATAACTTAAAAAGGAAAAAAGAATTACAGAAAGCACATTCCAGAGTTAAAATTGGTCTTAACCATTGGCAACTAGGGTCTTTAGTCGACTCATGGCTACTTGTGACACTGCTTTTTGGCTCTTCAGGATTTCCATTAGTTCTGAGCAACTGCAGTAGGGAAATGAGGGAATTTAGTTACAGGACCATCTGTAAAACAAAACATAATTGCTTTGAAAGACTCCACAGCACTGTTTATGGTAAAGGCCAAATTGCTGCAAATGTGCTGTGCTTTCTGAAGGCCTGGGACTCTGCATGCCCCTCTTGAAGGGTGGGGGACTTTAGACATGTTTCAGGGTGTGATTGAGCCTGGCCAATTCAGCCTGTGAACTTCTCTTCCCACCTCTGCATTCAGTGATGTTGGTAGCTTGATGTCAGCCATAGTAGAAACATATACACTGCAGAAATTGGCAGACGCTAAGGGCACCTGGGTAGCTCAGCTGGTCAAGTATCCAACTCTTGACTTCAGCTCAGATCTTGGTCTTAGGGTCATGAGATTGAGCCCCATGTCAGGCTCCTCACTGGGTGTGCAGCCTGCTTAAGATTCTCTCTCTTTATGCCCCTCCCCCCACTCTCTTTTAAAAAAAGAAAAAAGAAATATGCAGATGTTACAGCAGAGCCACTTGCCACCCCCAGAACCAGCTGACTGGCACACCCCAGGAAAGGAAATCTGAAATTCTGTGGATCTTTCCAGCAAGGCAAGGTTACATATTAAAGGAAGGACTAGGAGAAAGAGGCGGGGAAGAAAGGAAAATGGGAGAAAATGGAAACCATAGGACTCTAAGAAGATTGCAGAGTTGGTTTTGAAGACTCAGTGACTTTGGTGTTCAAGATGGCCGTCTTTCTCAAGAACTAGAGAGAAAGCATGGGGGACCTCACGGCTGTCCTCACAAGCAGAGAGAGGAAGAGGCAGGCAGAGAGACAAAGCCACTTATCCATCTGCTACCGCCAACCCATCCTGTGCCTGCTTTTACCCACGCAGCCAGCTTCTGCTCTAAATTTTGTTCCTACCTGACTTTCCATGATTCTGAGAAAACAACAAAATTAGCTCTTTTCTCACTTGTGTCAGTCAGCAGAAAACATTGAGGCAACTATATTAAGTTTCCTATCACTGCTGTAACAAATTACCATAGACTAACTGGCTTCATACAAATGTACTATCTTACAGTTTGGGGGGTCAGAAATCAGTCTCAGTGGGCTAAAATCCAGGAGTTGGCAGGACTGGGTTCCTTTCTGGAGGCTCCAGGGGAGAACACATTTCCTCACCCTTCCCAGCTTCTGGGAGCCACTTACATGCTTGGCCCATCATCCCTCTTTCCATCATCAAAGCCAGCCATGGCAATCCAGGCTTCCTCATAGCACATCTCTCTGACTCTGAAACTGCCTCTGTCTTCCACATGTACACAAGGACCCTTACAGGGTCCTTGTAATGACATTGGATCCACCCATGATAACCCATGATAATCTTATTATTATAAGGTCAGCTGGTAAGCAGTCTTAATTCCATCTGTAACTTCAACCGGCCCTTGCCATGGACCATAACACATTCACAGGTTGGCATCACACCGTGAACAACTTTGGTGAGAAATTATTTTGCCTATCACCGCAACACATATCAGCTAAGGAATTCAGTGAAACACCCTGGAAGTGACTTTAGAACAATATCTGCCTTTTTCTGGAGGGACCTAACCAAAGTGACTAAACCAACCCCAGCCTCTTTCCTCAGTGACAGCTAGGAAAATGTAGGGGTAAAACCACACCTGTTCTAGATACTGGGAATGGGTTTATCAGGTACTTCTGTAGTCTTAAGGATGTGAATCAGAGGTGCTACTGTTTTCCTCCCCTAAATGTTTAGTCTACCCAGACTTCTTAAAATTATGTCCCTAGTTTCTAGCTCTGCTTGGCTTGGATAGAGCTGGAAGTTGTCTGGTGCCCGACACGCTTACACACACATTAAAGCCCAGCATATGGCATGTACACCTAACTTAAAGAACTAGGTATCCTTCTTGACACATAACGCGGGTGTGTAATGGAAGACTTATGAACACAAAAGGAGGTTAATTGTGCTGACCTCAGGGGACTGAAACACGTCCCTGGCCTCCCCCTTCAGTGTCATTTCCCAACCTGCGTTGTCTCTGGCATTCGCAAGGACTCCGCAAGATGGGGTGAAGCTGGCTAGGGAGATGGGGGTGCCAGCCTTAAGGCTCTTGGGTCATCAAATGTACTTTCCCACCAGGGAAGGAGTACATTTCCTTTGAGTTTGGGGAATCAACCAGAATTGAACCAACATCTCTCTCTTGATAACATAATTCAAATATGGTGTAACAGTGTTTGGGGGAGTGGATTTGAGTATTATTAGTTTCGCTGCTTGGGAATGGGTCCCAGAGGAGGCCATGTAGAGGGAAACCCAGCCCCCAAAAATGTTGAACATCATTGGGTTTGCAGAGCCCTGTCAAAGGGCTTTCTGAGTCACCCATGTCTCTACCATCCCCAATATAAGGCCTCCTCCCCAAACCTCTAAGCCACCAAGTCAGCCAACATTTTCTAATAATCATTTCCTACATAAAATCAACAAGGGGAAAAATTCCTCTTCAAGCACATGTCTAGATGATTACAGTTCTCTTTGACAGAGAATTATCAGTGACGGCCCCATGGCTCATAAGACTGTAGAGATTGCAAACCTCTGATTAATGGGATAAGACAGATTGTTGATATTCATGGAATTCAATATTCCAACCTCAGACCCATATTTACAGCACATTGACTTGCAACTTTGAAAAAGGCCCTGCTTTTTTATGTTGGGTTATTAGGAGAGCACTCTAGAGGGAGGAGCCAGACCAACATGTCTTGTTGGGAAGCCTAAACCAAACCATGCATTTTGGGTAGTGATTTGGGATTTAAAACCCAAATAATGCATGGAGATACTCTGGCCACAATATATTTTCCTATTTTACCTGCACCCAGACCTAGATGGAACCCTTCAAAGTCCTGAGTGATCAAATTTTCAAAACAATGTGGCAGTTTTCTTGTTCAAACAAGCAGCAGAGAAAATACCCCATGTGTCCTAGGCAGCAGTCTTCTTTGTTTCTTCATTTCTCTTATTTAAAAAAATGAGCAAGTAAAGCATGGAACTCCTCACGAAATGTGACTCCCCTAAAGAATGATAACATTTCATTCTGCTTTTGTGTGGCACCCAAGATCATGGTTAGATGAAGGTGACCACTTTCATTCCCATAATCTTGTTATGGCTTCAAAATCACGCTGTGTTATTATTTGCCCCATTTTGCAGAGGAGCTAAATGAAGAACAGAATGAATAACTTACCCCAAATTACCCATGAAGTCAGGCTTATTAGAATTCCCAGGCCAGTGGGCTCGCCACAAAACTGCACTGCTTGACAAATAGACAGTGTGCCAAGCACAAGCCAGCCCTCCATCCTTCATGATCACTATCTACTTCCCAGGTGGGAAAGAGGCCAGATGTAATTTGCTCATGCAAAAACAGCAAGGAATGGGTAGGGGGTCGTTTGGATATTTTAAAGATAAGAGAGAAAGTATTTCTTTAGAGTTGCTGAAAATTATTTTTTAAAGCAAAGCTGATGAGTATCATAAATACAAGATGACATGTGGGTTGGAAGCTATCCACAATGGAGGATTGGTGGGGCTTTACATTAAATGGATCCTTTTCCTCAGGAATACCCCCAGAAGAGGTATTGTTATGTTTTTAGAGCTAGAACGTGGGAGGGATAGTTTAGTATTTATCTGAAGGACGAACAGAATTATGAAGGGGATAAAGTTTATCCTTGTACGTTTCCTATTTCCTCTTGGATCCCAACTCTTTGCTGAGGCCAACTTCCTGTTCTTGGGTTTCCTGGTGACTCATTTCTGTTAAATGGGTCCCACAATGCCGGTCCCACGGAAAGCTCCATTGTCCCAGATTTCCCACCCCCATTAAACATTACTCATCTTAGCCCTATTTCTTCAGTTTTTGTTTCTTACATGAAAATAATTATGAGGAAAGGCTCCTGGGTGGCTCAGTCAGTTAAGGATTTGCCTTTGGCTCAGGTCATGATCCCGGGGTCTTGGGATTGAGTCCTGCATCGGACTCCTTGCTCAGGAGGGACTCTGCTTCTCCTTTTACCCCTACCCCCTGCTTGTGATCTCTCTCACTCTCTCTCAAATAAATAAACTATTAAAAAAAAAAGAAAATGGTTTTGAGTAGATTAATCAGAGAAATTACCCTGTAGAACACATTATTATTTATTTATTTATTAAAGGTTTTATTTAAAGGTTTTATTTCTTTGATAGGCAGAGATCACAAGCAGGCAGAGAGGCAGGCAGAGAGAGAAAGGACGAAGCAGGCTCCCTGCTGAGCAGAGAACCCTATGCGGGGCTCAATCCCAGGATGCTGGGATCATGACCCGAGCCGAAGGCAGAGGCTCAACCCACTGAGCCACCCAGGCACTCCATACCCTGTGGAACACATTAGCTAGATGGTATGTTACCTCTTGCAGATCGTCATAATAATGACACTCTTCACTGCATTTTCAAGCACAGAGAGATTTAAGAGTACCATGAAAGGAATGCAATGAAAATGAAAAAAATAATATCAAGCTTCTGCCATTCAAAATAGGATTTTGTAGCAAAACAATAAACTTGAAAATCAGGTGTTTTTGAGAGAAGGGATTTCCTTGATTTTTTTTCTACCCCATTGGCATATCAAGAGCCACACATGGAGGACTCAACCATAGAGTTTTATATTCAGAGGGAAGGAAGGAGCGGTGCCAATTCCTTCCAGCCCTGGAGGATTTTGGGTCACAGACAGCAGGCAGAAGGAGGAGTGAGTACTGAGATGTGTGGGTCCCAACTCATCTCTCCTGGCAAAGACCCAGAGAGAGGGAAGCACATACACTAGTTAAGGAAGATACAGAAAGCAGAGGAGTTCGTGTGCTCTCTGTCTGGGGACATCATTTTGCTGGGTAGCTCCTTGCCAACACAGAAGGCCCAGAAAAACCAAGAAGATGGAGGAGGATTCGCAGGCAGAGAGAGTCTGGTGGCACTAACCGATGACTAATTTGAGTGGTGGAGGATCTGCCAAGTGGCTCAGAATGGGGGGCACCACGAGACCTGCATTAGAGGATGTTCAGAAGTAGAAGGAGGCTATGGCGGAATTCCTATCTTAAGCCATGGGACAGGGCTACCTAGTCCCGACTGGTCAAGAAGGTTTCATAAGCCATGGACATCAGCTGGCCGACTATACACCAGGGAGAAACAGCCAGACCCTCCCATAGACCTGTATTAGTACCAGGTCACTTCGCCCAACACCCTCAGGGGACATGTGCCCTCTCCTCCCTCCATATGCTCAGATTTCACCTCAGAAGGGGCAATGGGGTGAGAACGAAATCAAACAGGTCAAGTAAGACCTTTGGAGACTATTTAAATCCGTTCCACTTGAGTGGATCTGAGCACCGGGACAGCTGCTCAAACTGTTGCCATCATAGGAGGCAACTTTGAGGCTAGAGAAGAGGTGGTATATATACATGATGGAATATCACTCAGTCACCAAAAAGAATGAAATCTTGTCATTTAAAACAATGTGGATAGAGCTAGAGAGTATTACGCTGAGTGAAATAAGTCAGAGAAATACAAATTCTGTATGATTTCACTCATATGTGGAATTTAAGAAATAAAACAGATGAGCATAGCGGAAGGGGAAAAAAGGCAGAGAGGGAGACAAACCATAAGAGACTCTTAACTAAAAAAAAAAAAAGAGAGAGAGACTCTTAACTATAGAGAACAAACTGGGGGTTGAAGGTGGGGCGCAGGGTGCAGATGGGCTAGATGCGGATGGGCATTAAGGAGGGCACTTGTGATGAGCCCTGCGTGTGATATGTAAGTGATGAAACACTGAATTCTACTCCTGAAGCCAAGATGTTAACCACCTAGAATTTAAATAAAAGATTGAAATAAAATAGAATCATTTAAACTGAGAAAGTAAGAACAAGTAAAAACTTTGAGGGTGGACATTCAGAAGTTCTTGTAGAAATATGACAGAATAATTTTGTTTATTGACATCATCATAAAAGCAGCTTGTGTTTTGTATGTCTTATTAAATTTTATTTGTAGTAGTTCACTTCTATTGGACTTTATGAAGTATCTGCAACTCGTTGGAAATTAAAAACAGCAACAAAAATGATCCTGTACCACAAGTAGCTTGAGAAGCATGGGGTTATGGATGGAACTAGGTTTTAAACCAGACTAAATACATTCTTTTCCCTTTAAATCGGTGAATAGGGACTTATAAAGGAAGATCAGATTAGTTTTAGAAAAAATTCAAGAACTGACATTGCAATGTTTCCTGCATGTCTGAACTATTTTATATGTATATATATATAATTATATGAATTATTAGTTTATATAAATATATACTAATTACATAATTATATATACATATATATAATATATAATAACGAGAATACGTATTTTCCCATTTTTACCCCCACTTCATCTTCCAAGCCTTTCCTTTCCTCCCAGGACCGCTGTTGCATTGGGGGGTGGCTCTGTGGAGGGGAGGTGACTCTATCTGATGTCCTACGAGCACCCTCCCTAGGACCTATCAGCTCCTCGGGGCATGTCCTGATGGGTAAGCAGCATGGGGCTTCAACAGGAGTAGGCTGCCAGATTTGACTTGAAGATACGGAGTTGGCCCAGCTGGTGGAGCTTGTGAGAGCAGAGTTAGAAGAATGTATGGGCCTGATATCCCAGCAAAGTACAACTTCACAAAACAGAGACCACGTTCTGAGTTCCAGGAGCTTCCATTCCAAGGTGTCATGATCATGGTCTTGCCCTTGTCAACAACAATCATTTCAAAGACAAATATCTGTTCACAGATCCCATGTTGAAAAATTCAGTCACCAGGCTGGTCATTACAGAGAAATATTCTGGAATTTTGAGAATGTCTCACTTTCAGATAGATCTATTTCCTTAGATAGCGTCCCCCAAACACATGAGAGGGAGTGTTGGGGATAATTAATTGAATTTTCTCTCAGACACAAGGGAGATATTTGGTCACACTTGGTGTACGCCAGTGGAGAAGGCAGTCCCGTTCACCAACACTTTTCTCAGGAGGACAGCTGTGGGTAAAGAGAATTCATAGTAACCAGTATGCCTCAGTCACACAATGCTGTTGTGTTTTGGTATGGGTCATCCTGTTTAATGCTAATGGCTAATGGCCACAGAGCCAACACCATTCTCTCAGGGAGGGCGAGACCACACAGAATCCAGTTAGGGAATTTGCCCAAGTCGTACTCTTGGATGGTGCAGAGCTAGACTTCCAAATCATGTCATCTGGACTCAAAAAATGCAGTCTTCCTACCACATCCGAAGCCTGTTGACCATGAGACACCAAGCAAAGGAACTTGATTGAGTGGTCTGCAGGGTCCGTGGCTTCTGTTGGTGTGTAGACTTCTAGCCTTGGTCACCTCCAGCTCTGGTCCAGTCCAATACAAATGGGAAATTTTCCTCCCTGTGATGTAGGCCAGTCAAACAAGAAAATATTGGAGGGCACCCTTGATCAATGGAGGACTCCTGAGGAGTGAATGACAAGTCCTTTTGCTCTAAGAATGTAAACTGTAAGACTAGGTGTCCCCCCATCCCCCTGGGTGAGCCATAGCTACCACTGTGATCTGCCAGCCCATAAACAAGGCGGCCACACTCAGCACCAGGAAGTAAGGTAATGAAATTACTCACACCCACCAGATAGCTGGGACCTCCGCAAAGTGTCCTTGTTGGAACACCGAGGGTTTGGGGGCTGATGTCTTCAGAGTGGCTTCTCTGGGGATAAGACAGATGATGTAGGATGGGAAATGCTCAAAGTAAAACTTCTTACAATTTCTAATCCTGGGGGAGGACAGCACAGCCCCGATTTACTGTGCAGAGTGACCCGGAGGTGTGTGTCCCCATGCCCACATGCGCACACATTCACACATGCCCACACGCACACACGCTGCCCTACAGAAAAGCAGAGGAAGACTGCTTGGGCAGTCACATGAGCAGTCTTGGAAGCTTCCATTAAAGTTAAAAATGCTAGATGGGACCTCAGAGGGGGCACCAAAAAAAAAAAAAAAAGCTAGATGGGACCTGCACGTCTTTGGAGATCGTCACACACACGCCACAGACCAGCCTTCATTTAGGAAAGGGAAACTGCCTGTAGCCTGCGGAGTTGTAATGAGCTGGCTTTTAAAACGGCCTGGAAAAGCTCTTCGCAAACTCCACATATATCCATCACCCTAGCAAGCCCCAGTGGACTCCGGCACTCCTTCGGTTTTATAAACCATTGCAAACGCTTGAAAGTTCGAGAAAACTTATGACCTTGGAACGCGTTGCCTGTTTTCTTACAACTTAATGAGACTAAATCGTTGATAAGTTCTGTTTTGAAGCCTAATCGTTCACCCCCGGGCAGGATGCAGGGAGCCAAATCCTGCTTTCCAGGGGACAGATTCCTGCATCGAGGGCTCATGAGGGTCATCGGCCCACAGCCCCCTCCTCTGGCTTGTATTCTCCAGTGATTTCTGGCAAAGCCAAGGCAGTTTTGGCCTGATGTATGTTGGCAATTTGTTTGAAACCCCTCCTAATACATTCCAAATATTGGAAAAGTACTCTCTGCTTAGACGGCATTCTGACGGGTGTTCTAGAAAGCCGCATGGTTAGGGCCCTCAGAGTTAGGCAGAGGTGGGGGTATTCCTTCATTCATTTGACAAATGTCCGCCAATGGCTCACGGCCTGCCAGGCCTCTGGGTGCTCTGGGGGCTCCTGGGGATGTCAGAGAGGCTGACCCTGGCTCTCAGGGGGCCCATAGTGTGCTGCGGTGGGCAGCAAATGAAGAAACGGTTCTATAAACATAGAGGAGTTTGGCAAAAGGCATTTGTGGCTGTAGTGGGGGGAGGCTTCAGAACTGGAGGGGGTCATGGCGAGACATGCCAGATTACGCAGATCCCCCTCAGCCTGCCTCAGGCCACTCGATGCTGCAGAGGTAGGGACAGAACACAGTCAGTGTTTATTAAGTGCCTCCTTGGTGATAATACATCCCGGGGGGATGGGGGGGTGGTAATAGAAGCACACCCTGCCCACGAGGAACTAGTGGGAAACAGTAGTTGGAGAGGTTGGACATCCGCAAGCCTTCACTGCTGGAAACATGGTTATGCAGTGGTTAAAACACCAGAATCCCAGTTTTCAGCCTCAGATCTCGGGTTCACCATCTTGGCTGTGTGAGTTTAGGCAAGTTTCTTAACCTCTCTGTGCCTCATTTCCTCCATGTGTGAAACGGCAATCAAAATAGCGTCTATCTTCTAGGAAAGTTGTGAAGAATAAGTACGAGAGAGGTGCAGCTGGGTGGCTCAGTGGGTTAAAGCCTCTGCCTTCGGCTCAGGTCATAATCTCAGGGTCCTGGGATCGAGCCCTGCATCAGGCTCTCTGCTCAGCAGGGAGCCTGCTTCCCCCTCTCTCTCTCTGCCTGCCTCTCTGCCTACTTGTGATCTCTGTCTGTCAAATAAATAAAGTCCTTAAAAAAAAAGAATAAGTAAGAGAAACACTCAGAATGAGGCAGGCCTAAGTATGTATTGTGTTACTATTCTGGTCCTTAGGTCCCTCTTTGGGGGCGGGGGCTGTGTGGCTGGGGTGCTGGGACCAGGTGGCACCGGGAGGCAGTTGATATCCTTACAGGAAGGAGTGAGCAGGAGCAGCAAAGGAACTACCGCAGAGAGGGACTGAGAGCTTCCAGACCAGGAGGGCTTTACGTGGTAGATGTGGTCCGGCCATGGCACCTGGTCCCTCTCTGGCACTGTGGCCTTCTCTGTGGCAAGAGTGAGAATATCTTCCTCTATCAGCTTCTGTCAACTGTATTCAGGCCCAGCGTCCCGTCCATGGTGGGGAGAGGTTGGCTGGCCACATAGGGGAGGGGTGTCCCACCCAATGGCCTCCCCTGGCTCAGCATAGCCAGGGCTGGCCCTTCTCCAGGAGTCACCAGGGCAGGCCAGTAGCAGGCTCAGGGCTCCAAGGAGGGGTGGGGGCAGAAGAGGGGGAGAAAAGGCCCTGGATTGGCTGCCAAGGCTCCCAAGCATTGATGCAGAAAAGCTCTGGAAGGAGCATCCCGCATGAGTCCAGGAGCAGGCGCTGGGCCGACACCCCCCAGGGAGGGGACTCCGCCTCACGAGAGCTGCCAGCTCCTACAGTATTGGGATCCATTCCTCTTCCCACTTCACCTTCACCTTCCTCTTGCCCCTGAACCACTTACTTCCAGAAACCAGGAGTCCAGTGAAGGAAGAAGGAACACCACCACAGGCACTGCCAGTCAGCTCGGAGGGAAAGACCTCCAATGGCCAGGGTCCTCTGAGGCCACAGCCACCTAGAGACACAATGCCTCTGTCACCTCTAGAAGCCTCTAGAAGAGTCAGCGCACATCCAGCCGATACTGGAATAGCGCGCATTTGTCGAGTTCTGTCTTGTCAGGCCTGGGCCCGTCTTCCCTTGGCTGCTTTCAGGCGGCGGGACAGCTGAGTTATTCTGTGGAGAGACCGGGGCTAGGAGGGGCCTCTGCTCCCTCAAAGCCCAGGCAGGTAACACGCCCAGGAAATGGCCGGTGAGTGCCAGAATCAGCCAGAAATCCCAAAGCTCGGAGCAGGAAAGGGGCATGGGCAAGGCTTCCTTCCGGTGGAGAGATCCAGTTTTCAGAGCAGAGACTACACCCTTCCAAGGCTGGCAGACATGCCAGTACATCCATTTTAGCAAATGCAGGCGCCCTTTCTAGTTCAGTAGGGGGTTGGTTCCTGTCATGTTGTGTGATAGAGATTTAGTTCACTCTGTAAGTCAGTAAAAATGAGCAGTGGCCAAAATAGGGTGTTTTTTTTGTTGTTGTTTGTTTTAGTTTTTTTTTGTTTTTCCTCAGGTGAGCCTTGATCTCATCTCATTCAACCATGGCCATCTCTAGAAGGTTGAGGTGAGAGCTCTCTGGGGAATAATTTCTAGCAAATATCAATAATGACCCTTTCAGGAGAATGATTCCTCCAACAGGTCAACTTGGCTTGGCCAGGAATGTAGCCGAGTGCCCATGGATTTGTCTGTTTAACACAACCATCAGCTCCCTCTTGCACACGGGATGTCTTGAAACGAGGACAGGGATTCAGAAAGTCCACGTGTCTGTTAACGTGGGCAGGAAAGGCACACGCGTCTCTACGGTTGCTAGAGTCATGGCTATTTTATTGCTTTTTAAGAAGCAATGGTGGAGGCTTTGTTGTTGAGAAAAGCAACTACTGGTCTCTGTATCTTTTTTATGACTTCGGAGACTTTCTTCTGAATGCATTTCAGAGGTGCCTCCTAGTTTTCCTGTGTTTGGCTCATGCCAGCAGGCTGCCTCCAAGAAGACCTCATGGCTCCCTACCAGCTCTGCAGAAATAATCAGTTGCAAATGTTTGGGAGTGGATGGCTGATGAATGGAGTAACTTTATCACTTCGCTCATTTTTTACTCAGAGCAAACTGTAGAAATCTCACATGAGACAAGCTCCTTCCCTATTTCCTCCCCCTACCCACTCCCCCCAGCAGTCCTTTTAACGTGATGAAAATGGCAGCCAAGAGGGATAGCTGGTCTGCAGCTGGGGCAGTAGGACCAATGGGATCATGCTCCACGCTCATCTCGGCCGCTGGACAGAAACAGTTGAGCTGGGCTGGTCTGGGTCAGTGATCTCGGCAGCAGGTGAGAATTTCACTCCACATCCTTTTTCTTTTCCTGTGAAACTTGTTCCCTGCTGTGGACCACGAGCATTGTGGGTCTGGGGCCATTATGATGCCACCGGTTTCGATCACCACCCCAAGGTTGTTATCTCTGACCCAGATCAGAAACGCAGCCTTCCTGACTGCTGTGACCCATCTGTCCTCCA
This sequence comes from Mellivora capensis, assembly GCA_004024625.1. Taxonomy (NCBI): domain Eukaryota; kingdom Metazoa; phylum Chordata; class Mammalia; order Carnivora; family Mustelidae; genus Mellivora; species Mellivora capensis. The sequence continues at coordinate 63,383 of PISX010005179.1, read as the reverse complement.
AATGATAGGCTGGCTATGATCCAACCGTGTTCCTGGTGCTTCTGTCCTGGGCCAGCGACTGGGCCTAAAGGTGGGACAAAATAAGGCTGGAGCCTCAAAGAGCCAGTTTGCCGGCTGAGGAGGGCGGGCGGATGAGGAAACTGGGAAGCTAGAGAGTAGCAATAAGTGGGGGTGGGCCAGCTGGGACAGGACGAGGTTCGGGGGACAAGCCTGTCCAAGGACAACCCTGTGTCTGCCTGGACCTCTCTCTGGGGACCACTTCTTCTTCCAGTGGAAAGGCCCAGAGCAGGTCTGCCAGGCATCAGAACCGTGCATCTCTGTGTTGGTTTGCTGAGGCCACCGATTAAGTGCCACGGATCTGGGGACGTAAACAACAGGCAGTTATTTTCTCATAATTCCAGAGGCCAGAAGTCTGAAATCACGGTGTTGGCGGGCTGGTTCCCTCTGGAGGCTCTGAGGAAGAGTCCATTCCGTGTCTCCTGTGTGGCTTCTGTGGTTGCCAGCAACCCTTGGCTTTGCTCGTGGATGCATCGCTTCCATGCACAGGGGCCTCTACCGCTGTCTCTCTGTGTCCCTGTCTCTAAAGAGCCTCCCTCCAGGGACATTGGTCATACTAGATTAAGGGCCCACCTACTCCAGCATGACCACGTCTTAAACTAATTATATCGGCAAAGCCCCTATTTCTAAATCAGGTCACATTCTGAGTTCTAGAGGACATGAGTTTGGGTGTGTTTGGGGGCTGGAGCTGGTGAATTAAATTAAGAATGTGCAGATTATAACCCAGGGTAACCAGGGAGGTCCCCTGGCCTCTGAGCTCCCACTCTGGGGAAGTGAAAACCACGAGGTCTTTTGATTACAGGAGCAATGTCAGTTCACCCACACAAAGGAAGGGAAGTCACAAGGTTTATTACTTACACATCCCAGAAATGGGGGGATGGGAGGTGGGGAGGGAGGTGGTTGAGCCAGGAGAAGGGTCGTCCTCTGCCCCAGGTCCCAAGCAGGGAGGATCTAGACAGCAGGGTAGCAAACACCTACTACTTATAAGGTGGTTTGGGCTGGGGTCACTAATTTTCATGGGGGCAACTCTAAGTGGTTATCTTATTTTATTTTTTAAAGATGTAGTTATTTATTTTAGAGAGAAAGAGAGAGTGAGCTTGCGGGTGAGGGGCCGGGGCAGAGGGAGAGACAATATCAAGCAGACTCCCTGCTGAGCAGGGATCATGACACAGGGCTTGATCCCACCACCCCGAGATCACGACCCAAGCCGAATTCAAGAACTGGCCACCTAACTGACTGAGCCACCCAGACACCCCTAAGTGGTTATTTTATTTTATTTTTTTAAGATTTTATTTATTTATTTGACAGAGATTACAAGTAGGCAAGAGAGGCAGGCAGAGAGAGGAGGAAGCCGGCTCTCCGCGGAGCAGAGAGCCCGATGTGGGGCTCAATCCCAGGACTCTGGGATCATGACCTGAGCCGAAAGCAGAGGCTTTAACCCACTGAGCCACCCAGACACCCCTAAGTGGTTATTTTAAAAGGTGCCCTGGGAAAAGCACAGCAGGAACATGGGGCAGAAATCCTAAGCTCAGGCCCTTATCTACAAGTCCAGGCTCGTGGTGTGAGCACGGCTGTCCTGCTGCTGAAAACCACGGGACAGCCACTCCCAAGGACTGTTCACTCAACATGGGGGATACTTCTCAGCCCACCACTGTCTCTGTAGGGAACGTGGCTGGTGGCACGTGCATCTGTCCCCCAGCACGGTGGCTGTGGCTGGCATGAGGAAGCAGGCAGAGAGTGTGGGGCAGGGACCTGTGAACAGGTCACAAGAACTGGAGAAGGCCAAGATAAGGACCGAGCCCTACAGAAGGGCAGTGGGAAGAACACCAGGAGGGAGCAGATGATCCAAGGCCCGTGATGGAGATGAGATCACAAAAGGGCACAGCTGTGTATAAAGGACAACAATGGCACAAGGGCTAGTCTCCCAATGCCATGGACCCAACTTTTAAGAGACCACCTGAGAAGCCCCAGTGAAGGGGAGGTTAGGCCACCCCTTCACTGATCTCTCTTTATTGGATGACTCTTAGCAAACCTCTTTCCTTAGGCCACTCAAACCCTCCCTTAACTTATAATTATTAAAATTCAGCCTTGAGCTGCTTTGATGTAGAATAACTGCAAAATGAAGTTTATAAATGTCTCTACCTACTTTCTGCACCAAAGAAGAATTTACTCTACCTGTTGGGTCCCAGTAAGAGGTGCTAAGAAGTGCCATTGCCATGACAACGGCCAAGCCTCCCAATGCAAAGGCGGCAAGTCTGGTCTATCTCAGGGTCACTGGTAAAACACTTGATATATTTTCAAAAGAAAAATTTCTTTTAATTCACTGACATTTATCCATAAGTTGGGACCACCTAATGCTTGGGGGGAATTTAGAAAAGCAGCATCTTTAAATGAATCAGAATGCAGGTTGTTACCATTCCCAAAGCAGCTTTCAATGATGAAGATCATTCATTCTTTGAGCTGATCACCATCAATGTCCCAAGCAGGGTCCTGGATGCTGGGGACAGAGCAGTGAGCCATGCCAATGGCGGTCTTGCAGCTTACGGTCCTCAGCGGAGAGAGGGATGTTAGAGAATGAGCAACAGGCATGGGCTTCAGAGAGCCCTCCGTGCTCAGCGGGGAGACTAAACGCAGGTGGTAAGGGAATGTGTGTGCCACCCCGACCAGGGAAGGGTTGTAGGTGGGAAGCAGAGCAGGGAAGGGCTCCCCGAGGGGACACTTGAGTGAAAACCCAAAAGGGGAGAGGAAGTGCTCTGAGCAGAGTCCAGCCTTGGCTTCAATGTGCTCACTTGGGGCAGGTGACTTCCCCAGCTGTGCTGGAGACTCCCACCCCACCCACTGAGCATTTACAAGCAGTCGTGTGGTTGACCGGAGTCTGGGAGAGCAGCCTCCATTTTCCCTGCTCATTCTTGTGCTAGAACAACCACCAGAAGCAATTCCCATGCCACTGGCCCTTCCTCTGGGAAGCATTCTGGAGGAGGTTTGTTCTCTGTAGAAAGAGAATGAAGGAAAAATGTCCTCCAGGGTCTCTGCGGGGGTCTCCTGGGGAGGCCCGCACACCTGCCAGTGGCTCTTCGGCTCTGGCTGGGCCCTCTGCTTCTCGAGGGCAGCTTGTCTTACCCAGGAGCCCACACATTACTTCTGCTCATCAATTCACTTTTCAACACCAAATACATCTTTCTCAACTTACAGTGTTTTCTTACACTTCTAGCACTTTTGGCTTCAACAAGAATTGTAGGTAGCAGAGAGATTTTGTGTGTGTGTGTGTGTGTGTGTGTGTGTGTGTGTGTGTGTTTAGTGAACACCTGAAGGAATATAAAGGTCTGGCTTGAAGCAAACACCCTCTCTTTTGGTCTCCATTTCTGCTCCTGCCAACAGAAATTGTGGCAAGATGGACAAGTTAAAAAAAATTCCAAAAATTAATCATCTAGGCATGGTGACATATGATCTAGTGGGAATCCCATTCCGTAGACATTATCGAGCACCTGGATAATTGAGGCATTGTGCATGGTGTAGGAATTAAAAGGAAGGAAAAAGTCCTCATAGTCTTGCTCTGGGGGGCTCACAGCATAGTTCAGTACCAGGCACTTAACGAGGTCACTATTGCTGTTGCTTAGCAACGGGAATACATCCAGGGCATTATGGGACTCTGAAAAGGGGACACCAATGCAGTCTGGGGTCACTGTAGTCAGTGACCTTTGTAGAGAGGAGAACCCCTCACCCCTCATTCCTCTCATGTGTCAAATTAGAAGTGTTTGTTTTGTTTTCCCCTATTATCCTGGAGACTCTCCTAGCTCCCCCACTCCCAGGCTCCCACGGCTGTTGACCAGCCCCAGGGGGTAACTGATTCATCACTTGAGCATCAGGGACATTTGTCTTCCTCCATCAGGACCAGGTGGGAGAGGGGAGAAATGGAAGAAGCTAAGAAGTGGTCAGGGTACCTACCAGGCGTGTCCTCTGGCAAGGACCAGACCTGGCCACACACAGTCCCCCACCCCTAGCAAAGTCACAGAGGATTCCAGACTGCCCAGGCCCACTTATTCCACATCTTGGGGGCCCTTGCAGTCCTCCCACCTCATCTACTCTTCCAAGAGTGCCCTTACAAGTTCTTAGGGGTACACACTTCTGGGGCAGGGCCATTTCTGTGACTTATTTGATCACTTGGCCAACAGATACTGATTGACTTCCAAGTATGTGTCAGATGCTGCTCTAGAATCAGGTAAACCAACTAGACTCAGATCCTGCTCCCACAGAGCTTACAGACCAGCAAGGAGACAGACATTTATCACATAATTGCACATAAAATATGAAGGTGCATCTTTCCAAGTGCTAGGAGAGAGAGGACCCAGGATCCAACAGCCTGTAAGGAGAGGATATGACCAACTAGGGGAGTCGGTGAGTGCTCTCTGGAGAAGAGCAGACATTAACTAGGAGAGAAAGGAAGGAAGACTGTGCCTGGTGGAAGGGACAGCGTGTTCAAAGGCCCTGTGGTAGAGGGCAGCCTGACAAATGCAAGGGACTAACAGAAGGCCTGTAAGCTGGAGTTGAGAGGCCAGTGGGAGCCTGGAAGATGAGAACACTGACATAGGAGGACCTTTAAGCCCACCCAGAGCAGCAACCTCTTTACTGGACCTGTTGGAGAACTGGTAAAGAACTTGGAAAGAAGCAAGGGGCTCACCTCTCTTCTGTCACCATCTAGAGCTCATCATTGTCATCTCCTTTGGAAGATCAGGCAGCGGGCAAGTGAAGTGACTTCCCTGGAGTTCATAGCTACTAGTTCAAGGACTCAGTGTCAGGGGAGGGGGCTGGTCCCCGCCTACATTGTGGCGGGCAAGGCTGCTCATCACCCCCACGTCTCCCTGCCTGGCCCTGGGAGACCAGTGCCCTGAGTTGAGGGCTCATTAGTGTCAGAAGCTTGGCACGGGGACCATCTCATTTAACTTCACTCTCCCGCAATTGATCCATCATGCCAGGACTAGACGGCTGCCCCTCCACGTGTTTCCGATTCCCTTAATGGCCCCTACGCTCTGCGAGCCCCACGCGGTGTCTGACAGGCTCCTGGTGCTCGGAAAGCCCTTTCTGAAAGTTCTTCCCGGGCTCCTTACACAACCATTTAAAAGCTTTTCTTTTTTAGTAGAAATTCCGTGGTGTTTTCTGATCCTTTGAAAATAGTCACATATCCCATGTTATTCAAACATACTACGTTAAGTAGGTAAGACACACATGCCTTCTAAAAGACATGAAGAGAAATACGGTAAAAAGTAAATATTCTTCCCCATCTCCAGCCCCTCCGCTCCCCTCCCCAGACCCAACAACTGCTGACCGGTTTCTTACTGGTGTTCTAGCACAGGTACGATGAACGTACTCTCAACCACCAAACCTATGGCATTTAGGACACTTTTCAACTCAAAAATGCAAGTAAATTGAGTGAACTCAATTTCCTAGCAATTTTCTACTTTGGAAAATACTCCTTTTCATTCAGGGCGAGATTCCTCCACTTCAGTACTAGTGCATTAGGGGCCGATCACTCTTTGTGGTGGGGGCCACCCTGTGTGTCGAGGGGCAGCATACCCACCTCTACACATGGGATTTCAGTGCAACGCTGCCCTCCACCTAGTTAGGACAACGAGAAATGTCCCCAGATGTTGCCAAATGTCCTCCTGCGGGAACAGACCAAATCACCTCCAGATGAGAGCTACTGACTTACTGTGGTTATTAAGAATGTACTCTCCCTCTCTTAAGAAGAAGGGTCTGGGGGACTTGCAAAGATTCAAGGCTCCAGTAAGAGTGACTATAGATGTTAAAAATTGACTCCAAGTTGAAAATCACTGAAGCTTGGTGATGGATATATGAGGGTGCCTTATAGCACGCTCACTATTTTGTGTGTGTTTGAAATGTTTTCTAATAGCAAAGATAAGTGTTTATATTATGTTTAAAATTTTTCATAATAAAAATGATTAATGAGTAGGTAGAAGCGAGTGTGACAGAAGGGCAGGAAAGCAGAAGCAGGAAGTAGAAGGTGAACATCAAGTATGTGTGCCTAAGATCTTGTCCTGAGATTCCTACAACCAACCCAGAGAGAGAGCACGCTCAGTTAGAAGCATCAGTGGCTGGTGACAAAAAAATAAGCCAGTTGCTCAGAACAAGAGCAGTTCTTCCTAGTAACGACGGCAATAGAATGGGAAAGTCGCCTTGGCTCAGAATCGGCAGAAATACACGTTCCTTGAGCTCCTCTGGAAATGCTGAATCAGACTCCAGCATGGGACCTGAGAATTTGTTCTCTTAAGGAGTATTCTTTAGAAGTGGATCAGTAAGACAAGATTAACGTGCAACCTGGTAAAAGTAATTCCGCAAGGAATGAAAACAATGCACTCCCATACACAGCTCTCCGGACATCTGGATTCATCTAAGAACATGGTTCAGAGCAGCCACAGTTTGGACAGCCTCAGAAACATTATTTCTCTCTAAACTTTTAGAAAAGCCCAAGGCTGGGTGCCTGAGTAAGGTTTGGTTGGTCGAGCGACTGCCTTCGGCTCAGGTCATGATCCTGGGGTCCTGGGATGGAGCCCCACATCAGGCTCCCCCTGCTCAGCAGGAGCCTGCTTCTTCCTCTCCCTCTGCCTGCCACTCCCCCTGCTTGTGCACACACTCTCTCTCTCTATCTCTGTCAAATAAATAAATAAAATCTTAAAAAAAAAAGTCCAAGGTTATAACCTCTGCTTCCCCTAAGGCATTTGTCCAGGGGAAACCATCCAGGCTGGCCCCACTGGCTTTGCAGCTGGAGAGAGGGCTTAAGCCCCCGTGGAAAAACTGAGCATCCTCAGAAGAGTTCGGGATACCCTATCCCGCCCCTCCTCCACTCAGTCTCCCAGGAGAGCTGGTCAGACATCCCCTGAGGATGTTCCAGCAGAAACAAACCTGGTGGTTAAAATTTCAAAGTTTTAGGCCATTTTAACTGAAAATAAATAGTTGCACTGCTCATTGAAATGATAAAAACATCAAAATAATGTATCAACTGGACCCTCCATTTTTGAAATTTACCTTCCCATAGATACAGAGTCAAACACACTGTAGAGGCAGATAAAAATGTATTTCAAAAAATTTTTTGGTCTATTTTTTTCTGGATATGTAAGAGAGAAAAAAAATGAGGATTCAGTGATCCAAATCCTTGAAGATTCAGGCAACTTTAAGAGAAATGTGGGCACGAAGAGCTCAGCTACTTAGGGAAATTTCAGTCCTGTGCCTGCTTGTGAGCTCTTGAATGTGGCACGTTTGATGGTGGTCTTCGATCTTCTGGAGGGATAAGGATTCTTTCAGGCCCAAACATACTGCATTTATACCTGATACCAAGATGCAATGCTTAATTTCTGGTGAAGAATCACCTGTAACAAGCGGTCCCGAAAACCTGGGGACCTCAAGACTGAAGGCTCTTCACCCAACCTCAGAACGGCTCCCTGCACCTACTTATGACCCCATTTCTACCCATTCAATCTTAAAACTCCAACACTCCTCAAAACACTGCATTTGAATCTCCACTTGTTAAAAATCATCTTCAGCCTCCCAGATCTGAGTAACTCCTATGGCTCTAGCTCAAATGTAGAAAGTGCAGAAGGTGATGGAGAACAAGAGAGAGACATACCAGGTGAAAGGAGCCCTGCCTCCTTCCTGTCTCTCCAGGGCTTAAGAAATGCCTCAAACCTCTGGCCCTTTGAATTGGTTTGAGGCTAGAGAGTCCTTTCCTTTTCAGTTACCCAAACTCATGCAAGCTTTTTTGCTTGATGTCCACAAACACAGCAGCCAGTGCCTCCATCAGGCAATATGGTGCCTGCTGCGGTAGCTGGGATTCATAGCAGAGACCATTGTGGTTTTGCTATTAAGTTACTTTCAGCAATTAGTGAATTTATTGTCCTAATTGTTTTCACATGGCTGCTTCATGCACATGCCTTACCTTGAGGATGTCCTTACAGTCTTGCCCCTGTCATCATATTTCAACGTGATCGCTGCCCATCTCTCCAAACTGTCCAACCCCATCAAAAGCTGATTTGCAGTCAGGTCAGCAGGAAGGAGGAGGAAGAGTTCATTCCAAAGTCCACGGCATATTTGGATAAAACACAGAGAAATTTCGTTTTGGCTCATCGGGGGTCTGAGAGTGTACTCTGGGGGGAGGGAATAGCTGTCTGTGGTTAATGCACAGGACAGTCCAAATTCTCCCCTGCCTTGAACTTGCTGCCCTTCCAAATCCCAACTCCAGCCCCACTTAATCCTCCTAAGGGAACAGTCCGGGGCGTGGGGACAGGGCTGACTTTCTTGGTTCCGGGAGAGCTTTGTTCTAGTCTCCGTGGCTGAGTCCAATTTGGGGGGTGCACTGAATCCAGCCCGACCTCCCTGTGGATGGGGGCGGGGTGCCTGGGAGGCTTGGCTCTGTCTGGCTCAGGGCCTTGATTCCCCGGTACCCTCTGCCATGGAAAGGTCATTATCCTTCGCACTGACTTCCTCGAAGTGAGGTGGGTGGCAGCAGAGTGGGGTCTAGGGTGGGGACCTGAGCGGGACATATATGTGACCCCGGTTCCTGGAGGGTGCCCACCACCCTCCTGACTTGTAATGGAATCGTGGTTGACACAAACCAGGAGCTGGTGTGACTCCTGTCTTCTCGAGTGTCACGCACTGGGTCCCCAAACTGAAAACCAGCTACTAGAATCGCAGCCAGCACAGGTGCAGGTAGAGTAACAGGTGAAATCCACGACCCTGGCTCCAGCTTCAGGCAGCTTGAAAACACTTGTGCAACTCACCTAGTAAATGGCCCCTACAGCCATGCCTTCTCTTTGTTGCTTTAGGAATCAACTAGAAATCTGGGCAAGAAAGAAGGAGACCGAATGGGGTGGCCTTTTACTTTTCAGAGCTTTTATGCGTATTAGATTATCTTGATCTCACCACACATTAGGAAAAGTGGGGGAAATTATACATAGATAACTTGTTATACATAATTATAGATATATATATATAATATAAAACTATATGAATGTGTAAATCATAGCTGAACATTTCAGAATGGGGTCCTGGAGCCAGCTGCTTGGAGTTCAAGTCCCAGCCTGACCATTCCTTAGCTAAATGGCCTTGGGACCCACTGCCTCCATTTCCCCTTCTGTAAAATGGCCACAGATCCATGTCGTGAGGTCACTGCGACAACTGCATAAAGCAAAAGTGCTCGAGCGCTCATTCTAGTGCCTAGCACATGCTGAGTGCTTGGTAAATGTTATCATCAAATAATAACATTTACTAAATTCCTGTAAAAAAAAAATCTAAGAATTGCTAGACAGAACGGCATCTCTTGAGCATCTTGAATGACTCCTCCAACATTCTTTTATGAGTAATTATTCTGATCATTCCCATCCACTGTTATTTCTTTATTGTCTTCCCGCCCCACTCCCCACCCAATGGAGGCTCCAGGAAAGCAGGGACTTTTTTCACTGCTGCGTCCTCCCTCCTCCCCCCTTACACAGAGCTGCCACATAACAAATGCTCAATAAATGTCTGTTGGGGGGGGGGACCAGAATGGTAAAGGGCAGAGACCGGAAGCGCAGCTGGTGGGTCTCTTGGCGCCTCGGTGGAAACTGGTGTTCTTTCCACCCCGGAAGGCAGCCCCAACCCCCGCCCCAGCAGACGGGTCCCTCCGCCCGCCCTCGGGATCTGGAGTGGGTTGCAGCCCGCTGGGGTTTTCACACTCCTCCTGCCAGGCAGGACGGGAACCTCTCCAGGTTGTGCTAATTAATCCTGTTTTATGCGCACACATTTAAACCTGAAACGGAGAATGCAAATGTATTCCCTGCCAGAAGGCAAAGCATTTTGCGCGTGCTGGCAGGGGAGCCGGTTCTGAAGAGCGCAGCGCTCCCCCGGGTAGCGGCAGGGGCGGCCACGGGCCAGGACGGGCACCCACAGCCGTAATTCCACTCCGCGCGTCAATTATTCATCGCTTGCCGCGCGCTTCGCTCTCGGGGCCACCCGCGGGCCGCTCAGGTCCCAGCGCCGCGCGGCTCTCCGGGGCTCACCCTGCTTCCCGCCTCCCGGGACGGCGAGGGCCGCCGGGTGCTCCAGCTACCGACCCCTGCGTGGTCATGAGCCGGAGGGAAGCCGCCCAGCACCGGTGAGTTCGGGGTTGCCCCTGGGCGTGGCCATCCCAGGCCTCTCTAAGGATGCTTCCAACGCCTTACTTTGGAGTAATCTGGTTCAGGCTGGCCCTGAGGGTTTGCAGCACCCCAGGTGCCCAGAAGGAAGGCTGTGATGTAAGAGGGCGCTCCCTGGCAGTCAGTCAGGGGCGGCTCAGCTGATCAGAGGACAGAAACAAAGGAATTCAGGAGTATTTTTATTGTGACATGAAGGAGGTCGTCTGGCAGCTCTGTTGTGTGAGGTTTGTTTTCCCAAGGCAAGTGAAGCCAGAATTTTCCAACCAAGGGGAGGGAATGTGGGAGTGTGTGAGGTTTATTACAATGTCTTAGAAGGTCTGCAACCAATTTCCACATGGCATGGGTGCACACACACACACACACACACACGGCTACACACACAGAAAGAATCACAAAGAGATGTCATCCTAGGACAAAAAATGTCATTAGGTCAGTGGATACCAAGATAGCTACCACAGTGACACTATTAGAAACAAAAACAAGAAAGGAAGAAAAAGACCTATGCCCTTGAGCAGTGCCCCTGATGGCCCATTCTCCCAGACATTTGGGCTGTCTTTTTTCAAGTTTATATGGAAGGGTTTTGTCTTTGTGTTAAATTCTCATTGACAAAATTTTTTGCCTTACTGATCACTGGCCCTTAGAGAAGTTATGCAGTGATAAAAATGCTCTCAAAGTAGAGAATAAGAACAGTTTTATGTCTCCACATAAACCAGCATGCTTCCTATTATGAGACAATAAACTCCATAAAACTCACCTTCCCCTTTTTGCTTTGGCTGCTGGGAAGCTCAGAGCCAAGATTTTTGCTTGCAATCATTGTAACTTCTTTCAGAATTAGGACTAGGGCATTATGATTTCCATCCTTTTGTTATTTGGCTCTTATGTTTACATACACACACACACACACACACACCCCTTTTCAGTAGTTTTTCATACTTGTGACTTTTATTGCGAGACCTTTCAAATCATCATCATTGAAAAAAATATGGTCAAGGTGAATGTGCAGAGTTTGATACATGGTGAACCCTCACAAAGTAAGAGAGGAGGTTATTCTTCAGAAGATGGAAAGCTCTGTCTAAACTCTTGACTTCAGTTTTTTCCATGCCTGTTCGCTTCAGGCTGTCCCTCTCTCTGTAACTGGCACTACCAATTTGCTTAGACCAGAAATTTCTTCCTTTCTCAACCTTAGCATCCAACCCATTAGCCAAACTTGTCAATTCCACTTCTCTCCTACTCCGCGGTCACTGTCCTACCTAAGGAATATATGACTCGCTCAAACGACAGCAATAGCCCCCACTCTTGCCCACGTGAAATCAACTTGAGGTAGGATGGTGTTTTAAGACCTAAATCACATCATGTCCAGGCACTTCTTGGAATTATTCAGTGGCCTCCTATCCACTTAGAATAATGCAGAGCTGTTTATCACTGACAAGGTCAGACTCAAGGTTACCTGAGGCATGTCTTTAGTCATTCTCCTCGGACTCATCCTGACCTGCTTCCTGTGGTTTCTGGACTTAGTATTCTCTCCAGCTCTCATAGCACTGATTCCCTCCTTCCCTCATCTAGATTCCCAGTTCTTCCTCAGAGACTATCCTCAATCCCTGCCCCACTCCTGTTCTTGTCAGAGTAAGGATGCGACTTCAGAGGGCGATGCTGCCCAGTGTCCACCACTAGTCAACCGGACTCTATTTTTTTGTTGTTGTTTTTAAGATTTTATTTATTTATTTGACAGAGAGATCACAAGTAGGCAGAGAGGCAGGCAGAAGAGAGAGCAGGAAGCAGGCTCCCCGCCAAGCAGAGAGCCCAATGTGGGACTCGATCCCAGGACCCCGAGAACATGACCTGAGCCAAAGGCAGAGGCTTAACCCACTGAGCCACCCAGGCACCCCAACAGGACTCTGTTTATTTCCTTTTGAGAACAAATCAATTTGTACTGAGGTGTATTTATATATACAGATATAAACACACATATATTGGTTGTTTGCCTGTTTTATTATTTGTTTCTCCCACTAGACCTTAGACACCATGAATACAAGACCCTTATCTGATTTATTCACAAATGTAAGTTCTGTCTAGCACAGTGCCTGGAACATAGTAGGTGCTCATTAACTGTTCTTGAAAGATTCAAGTAAATGATTTGAAGATCATTCTCAGCATCCCTTAAGCTGATGTGAGGCACTAGAGAGACTCTAGCCAACAGTTTGGAGTGAGTTAGCATAAGATGTGTGGCTCTGAATCCATGGTTAGAAGCCGGGTCATAGCTTCATGGGTCAGGCACGAGTGAGAAGCATGTTCTGCTTGGTGACTGGAACTGGGAGGGATGAGACTGGGATATTTTCAGCCTTCAGCGTGGTGCTATTGATATTTTGCCTTATCTGCTCTCTCTTTGCATGTATATATGTGCGTACACACGTGTATATTTCATGTTGTTTTGCTTATCCATTCAAAAGTAAACTGTAAACAATCATGAAACTTCACAATAAATATTTCATTCTCCCAAGGACATTTTCCTGTATATCCACAGTATCATTGTTAGACCTATTGAAATTAACTTCATTTGAACATCACCTATCATCTGGTCAACATTCAAATTTTTCCAATTGCATCAAAATCTCTTTTACAGCTAGAGTTTTGTTTTATTTTGTTTTGTTTTTTCTTGAACCAAGATCCAATTAAAAGTCAACATATGTAGGTTGTTGCGTCTCCTTATCTCTTTTAATCTAGAACAATCTGCCAGACTTTCTGTTATCGTTTTGACTTTTTAAACTGTCCGATCCAGTTGTCTGATAGGAAGCCCAGTGTTCTGGATTTGCCCTGACTGTGGATTTGCTTTTGGTTAAGCGGTGTGAACACCCTTCCTTAACATATGGAACTGAACCTCTGCCTATGATCTGCTTCCTCAAGATATGGTACTGTGTGGCTTTATTTATACACTGTCTAGACCTAAAAAGAATTTAAGGCAGTTTACAACAGAATTGGAAGCCTGCTGAATAAAAGAGATAATGTTTTTGTTTTTGTTTTTGTTTTTTTACCATGTGGGAGGATGAGAGATAGGATGAAGGGGGCAAATACACCAGAAACACACACAGATGTGGTTAATGTGACTTAACATGAGATGTGACGGCGAGTTTTGCCAAAGCAAAAATTTAATAACAACACAAAAACTAAAAAGTCATCTTTAGGAAATATGAGCTTTACCCATACTAGATTGCAAAAATAATTTGTCTCATGGAGTCTTATTAGACAAATAACATCAAACAAAGTAATGAGGAACATCTTTTAACAGTTTCATCAGTGAGTTGGGAACATTCTTCATTGAGCTGCTTCTGTACACACAACGTCAATGCCAAGGACACAACATTAAAATGGAATGCAGTGACTTTTTTTTTTTAATGAGTCCAGTCTATTAAGTTGATTTCCTGATACAAGCAGAGAACTGGCACGCCCTGAGGATGGAAAGACGAGAGACCACCTGGCCTTGACCCTTGTCCTCAATTCCCTGCTGCTGACGCTGGCCTCACCAGGCCAGGTCCTCAGAAGGAGGCAAGTCCCCACTGAACCCTGGAGGTAGAGATAGAGCTAGTGCAAGGATGGCTGAAAGATGAAGCTGGGAGAGCCTGAGGCATGGGCTTCTGAGACGGACAGCCCACCTCGACCCCGTTTCCATCCCACTACTTCTGTACAAAGGTAGCCACAGCTGAACTTGCAAGCTCTACCAATATTTTCTGATAATTTGTTTACTGTCTGCATAAGTGCAGACCCCAAGCTCAGAACAGCACAGCCATGCTGTTTTCCCCTGTCCTCTGGAAAATACTTAGAGAAGATAGAAGAATGAGGATGGATTTCCATTCTCCATGAGGAGAGAGGACATGTGTGGCCCCTTTCGTGCCATCCTGCCTCCACCTCCAGGCAGGCCACCAGGGTGGGTTAACTGCAAGCGTACCCCGTGCAACTACCCAGCTTAGTATGCCCATTCAAACTCTGGAAAGTGTCTGCCAGAAAACCACAATACATTAACTTTCAATTACATATTCTGTAAGATGTCACCGAAATTCTGGGCAATAGAGAAAATCCCCCATGAACTCACCACTCCTGAAAATCAGCTAAGCCACTTGCTCTCACAGACTCTCCATGAGCCCTCCTGTTCCCTGTCGGGGGACCTGTTTGTTCCCTTCTGCAGTAAAACTTGCGATTACCCATGTATTTATTTTTTAAAGATTTTATTTATTAATTTGACAGAGCGCACAAGCAGGAGGAATGGGAGATAGAGAGAGAAGCAGGCTCCTTGCTGAGCAAGGAGCCCTATGTGAGGCTTGATCCCAGGACCCCAGGATCATGACCTGAGTCTAAGGCAGACGCTTAACCAAGTGAGCCACCCAGGCGTCCCTTCCATGTATTTACACTTAGATGTATACTATACACATATATCTATATTTGTATTCCTTTACAGTCTTTAAAATATTTTTTCACATTTATAATCATAATTTGTATATAGTACCTTTTCTCACTTAATTTCATATCATGTGCTTTTCCCCCTTACTGCATAGTCCTTACAAAATCATTTTTTAAAATAAGTGATTTTCCACCTGATGGATGTACTACAATTTAATGAACCACTGCCCCGTTTTTGGACAAAACTTGTTGTTTTATGACTCCTCTTCATCCTACATGAATCACACTCCTGTGTCTATAATGGTAAGAACAGAGGCGGCTGCTACTCTTCCTGGTTTGTGAGGGTTCGATTCTGCCTTCCTTAGAGGGGAAGGCGATTCCGTTTCCTCCGGTCGTGGCTGGGAAAGACGCAACCAGGTCATCTAAAGTTGTGTCATGGTATTAACATGCAAGTGCTGGGAGGCGGGCGATGACATGGGCTGTCACGCGAATGAGAACCCAGAGCTGGGCCTCATGGTAAGCGGAGGCGGGGCACGTGCTCCTGCCTGCTTCTGCTGTGGGGTGTTGGGGAGACGTGGCTGCGAAGGAGTCTGTGTGTCACCGTGATGTGAGAGTGCTGTGATGACTCAACCACCCCCGCCTCTCTCCAGTATGTTTGCATCCAAAGCACACTGTGTATTGACATGAAAGAGGGACCTGAAGGACCTCTGGGTATCAGCCACCCTGGAAGACGGGGTGCTGTGAGCTCTCCAGAAGCCATGTGTTTTTATCATCCTGTACTTGTCAAAGAGCTTTGAAGTCCTGATCTTTCTCCAGCTCCCGTGGGACTTGTCCTGCACTTCTCCCATAACTCTTCAGCGTTGACCTTGTGTTTTTTTTGTATGGAGCCTCCACACCTCCCCCAGGACTCTAGGATTCCTAAAAAGCAGGGATTATGTCTTTAAAAGGATTAATTTCCATTAGCGTAACTTCCATTAATGTAATAAAAAATTTTCATTTCCATTAATAGACTTTGTTCTTTCAAAGAATCCCTTCACCCCAGTAAACTGAACTATTGCTGTTTTTCTGTGTTTGGCTCTGGCCCTGGGCTGCATGTGTACATCAGGTCTTGCCAGATTATTACCATTACATTGTTGCTGCCCAGGCCCCTGTCTGTTCTTTGTCTCTGGCTTAGTCGGACCATCTGTATTTTCCCACGTTGGCCCAACATACAGGTAGCCATCATTTTTAAAGGCTCTGTGGGGCGCCTGGGTTGCTCACTCGGTGAAGCATCTGACTTTGGCTCAGGTCAGGATCTCAGAGTCCTGGGATCCAGCCCCTCGTAGGGCTCCGTGCTCAGTGGGGAGTCTGCTTCTCCCTCTTCCTCTACCCCTCCCACCACTCATGCTGTTTCTCTGTCTCTCTCTCTCTCTCTAATAAATAAATAAAATCTTGAAAAACAAAAAGGTACTGTGCTAGCCCAGAGACCGGTGGAGCTCCCTTTTACTTGACTCTTTACCAAGCTAAATACAAAGGTAAACCCACAGTTACAAACTGTGAGCCTCTCAAAACACAGGCACAACACAGGGCATCAAGTGGCTAGTGCCCCGTCTCTATAATCTGGTACTGAGAGGGGAGCAGGCCTGGAACTCTCTCCCAACAGCATGGCATCAGGACAGACCCTTCCCAGGCTGACTGTCCCCATCCTTCGCTGTCCAGCTGGACTCCGGCGCCCCCAATTCCTCCTTCTCACACTTGCCGAGCGTGGCATGGTGAGAACAGAGCACGGAGGCGGCAGGCACGTGTTCCTGCCTGCTCCTGGTGTGGGGTGTTGGGGAGATGTGTCCAGATGTGCGGTCTCGCCTGAGCTAAGCCTTGCTCGATTTCCGACCAGTGCGACCGCCACCCCCCTACTCCGCCCTGAATGTATTTTCTGTATAGTTGGTTGCTATGCTCTGCTCTGGAATTTCAGACCATGCTGAATTTCCTTGTTTTATGGCTTGGAATTTCAGGAGCAGCACCACAGATGTTAAATGTGTGAGTCTCTTGGTGCTAGTAAAATAAACCTCAATCAAACAGGGGTGTCGTGACTCGCAGAGTTAGATAGCCTTTAATACATTATGTCAGTCACCAATACAGATGTTGCAAGTTGAGTCATTTGGTAGCATAGTAACTTTATATGGTCAGAGAGCCAGCTGTGAATATTTAAGGGAGGGGGAAGACTTTTTTTTATTTCTCTGCAAATATATTTCCAATCATAACTTAAATATTTTCTTTAGTCAAAATACTGATTTCTCTCTCTCACCATATTCTCCAGAGAAGCCCATACTAACCTCCTGTTTCTCAACTCCACCAAATAAGCTTGTGTATCCGAGATCTTGTGAGACGAGGTTAGAGACTTGCTCTAGGAATATGTTTGGAGCACATTTTCGAAAGCCAGCACTCTGTCCTCCCAGGTCTAAGTCCCTCCTCCCTTTGTTGTGAAGTAATAATATTTCCTGAGGGCTCAGAAGTGCCTCAGTGCTAGGATGGGGATGCTGAGGTTGGCTTCTGTCAAGGTCACGTGGTGGCTACTGGGCAGAATCGACTCCTGGCCCCACTGCTGGTGTGTTTTGCTCAACGTGGTACCAGAGCATCCTCTCTGTAGAGGAAATGGCTTCTGTGGTTGGGCAAATGAAGTTTTTTGAAAAAAAAAAAAAAAAAAAAAAGGAAAAAGAACAAAAGCATTGTAATGTAGTTTTCATAGCTACCTGGAAAACCCAAAGGCAACAATGACTTCCCCATGAGCTATTTTACGTACTTCTTCTTATAACTATAAACAAAAAGGCCATGAGAAACCCACATCTCCTCATTTGTAAAATAATGGAATTGGACCTGGTGAACTTTAGGTTTTATGGACCAGGAATTCCGTTTCTCTGGAATGCATTTAACTTTGAAATCCAAAACCTAGACGTGGTCAGACAATGTAATATTCTTCAGTGCTGTGGATTATGAAAAGTAAACAGGGGCACCTGGGTGGCTCAGTGGGTTAAAGCCTCTGCCTTTGGCTCAGGTCATGATCCCAGGGTCCTGGGATCGAGCCCCGCATCGGGCTCTCTGCTCAGCGGGGAGCCTGCTTCCTCCTCTCTCTCTGCCTGCCTCTCTGCCTACCTGTGATCTCTGTCTGTCAAATAAATAAAATCTTTAAAAAAGTAAACAGATTATTGATTACATAGCTAATGCAGAATATATTCTCCTTAATTAAAAAAAAAGTCGACATTACAGGAAAAAAACTGGAGGCCACCCTGTCCCACACCCCCAATTATCACCCTCCTCTCCCTCCTAGAGACTATTACTGGTTTGGGAAATATATATATATATATATATATACATATATATATATATATATATTAAAAAAATAGAGAACTTTAAAAACGCATTTACAGATATATATCCCTAAATATATATTTGTACACACATAAATATATATTGTTTTTAGTGGTTTTTTAAAAAATGTGATTTGTTTCACATCTTGTTTTCTTGGTCAACAGTCTGTCTTGGAGATCTTTCTGTTTGTCTATAGAGACGTAAGCCCTTATTTCCTTATTGGGGCTATTGGAAGATTTGGTTCTGGCCTCCCTTCTCTGGGCCTCCTCCTTGCCCGCACCTTGCCCCTACCAGGTGCTTCTAAAACGTAACGTCCTCCCACTCCTCCCACTGTTTGAAATACCTCCTCTTTTCTGACTGCTCATCTGCACAGTCCGATCAGCCCTCTCTCTGCCCCTTGCCTCTGCCTGAATTCCTCCTTCCCTACACTGTCTCTGTGATCAACGCACGTACCCTGTTATTACTTGCACTTCACTTAGGTCTTTTTTTTTTTTTAAGATTTTATTTATTTATTTATTTTTATTTTTAAAAGATTTTATTCCTTTATTTTAGAAAGAGAGAGAGAGTGCATGTGTGAGCAGGGGGAGAGACTGAGGGAGAGGGGACGAATCTCAAACAGACTCTGCACGAGGGGCTGATGAGGGGGCTCAGCCCACGACCTTCACATCACCATCCAAGCCAAAACCAAGAGTCAGTCACTCAACTGATGGAGACACCCAGGTGCCCCTTGTTTACATCTCTGTTATCTCCTCATCTTCCCTTCACATCTTCCCTCATTACATCTTCACGTAACTATAATTCCCCTCTTCTACCAGACGATCTCTGTGAAGACGGGGTCAGTGTCTGTGTTTATTGATCTACCCGGCACTCACACTCTACCCGGCACATAACAGGTGCTCAATAAAGGGTGGTGGGGTTGCTTGAGGTGGGGCAAGGGGGCAGGTCAGGAGAAACCACTGCACAAAGTTGAGGACAGACAGAAGGCAGCCTCGGTGAAGAGCAACCTGCAGCCGGGGCCCCTGCACAGGGGGGAGCTGCCCCAGAGCACCCCCGACCCAGCACACTTTTCCACTAGGGAGACTCAAGGCAGCTTTTTTTGTTTGCAGAGCACGGTCTGTGAATGAAATGGAATCTGCAAACCAGCTTCCCACCGTGCTTCTGTTCCCGTTAAAAATAAACTTCACTCTATCTATTAGGGTTTGTTGTTTTGTTGTGTTTTTTTTTTTTTAAAGAAAATACTCCACATCCCTCCCAAACCTGCCTTTGAGCTACAGCCTGATGTGAAGATTTAATCTTTAACAGAAGTGGAGGGTGAAGCATAAACCAATCATGGAAATGCTAACCTTTTTAATCATCCTATTAAAATCTACCTCCTTCGAGTTGCTCACTCGGGCATCTGTTTTGCACGATCCTTGGAGAGGGATAGATTTAGATGGCATGCAAACATGACGTTAACATAATATACAAACTATATATTAGGAGTATAAGGCATTTTCTTAATACACTTATTTCATTTGTTGGGCAATGCTATCTTTTAATTTTTTTTATTTTATTTATTTTTTTAAAGATTTTATTTATTTATTTGTCAGAGAGAGAGAGAGAGAGAACAGGCAGACAAAGGCAGAGGGAGAAGCAGGCTCCCCGCTGAGCAAGGAGCCCGATGTGGGACTCAATCCCAGGACGCTGGGATCATGACCTGAGCCGAAGGCAGCCGCTTAACCAACTGAGCCACCCAGGCGTCCCCAATGCTATCTTTTTAGATTAACGAGTACAAATAAGGGATAAAAGAAAATATTATAGAAAAATTTCCATAGCAGGTCATTCCTCCGAACCCCATACAAGTTACTGAGGCAGACTGATCAAAAGGGCTCGTCAGTGGGATAAGGATTGGATTTCTCACCTGCGGGGGATGTGGGGATGAGATAAAGAAATAAAGCAAGCTCTTCGTTTTCTCTGTGTTAGAACCGCCAGTAAATACAGGTACAGATCAGGGAAAGTTTTTTGGCCTTTTTTCCCCCCTTTAGTTGAAGCAAACGCTTTGTATGAAAAGATGCATCCTTTCAAACATGATTAATATGTCTTGCCTGTAGCTTTCTGCTCAAATTATTTGTAATTCTAGTGAGGAGGAAGCATTTCTTTCTAGCCAAAACAGCCGTCTGGATGAATACAAATGAGTTTATAAAAGGCTTGAGTTACTAACGGGGTAAACTGGCGGGCAGGTGACCTTCTTTGTTTAAATTCTGTTGCTGGATGCTGTCAGGCACAGCCCGACTCGCATTCTCCTTGGGCTTGGTGGATGGAGTACCCTGGCAAGGTTGCAGCTCACTCTGTAATAGACTCTGCCTGTGGTAGGGATGGAGGAGAGGAGGAAGGAGGAAGTCATTTCCAGAAACTTCTGCAGCTTCCAGAACCTTCTGCTGCCTCCAACCTGTAGATTATTTAATTGAGCAAAATTGATTTGCCAGCAGCCAGATTGGAGCCCGGTGAGTCACCCGTCTTCAGGACAGGGACAGATGCCCCTTCTATGGATGGGATGGTTCAAGTGACCCACATTCCTTGGAATTGACTCATGGGGAAAGGACCCCAGCCTGGCTCCTTAGCTCTGCCCTCCTGTGAGAATCAGTCAGGAAGGGACCTGCAGCCCAGCAGGAAGAGCAGAAACCAGGAAGTAGCTGTGTTACCTTCTTTCTGAGAAGGGAAAAATTGGAATGTTCCAGAAAGAACGGTGGCCTACCCCTTTGGCTTCCCCAGTGCACAGAAGTTAAAAGCTTAAAATCAGATATGTGAGTTCAAATCCCAACCAGATTGTGGGACGTGGGCAGGCTCATGCTCCTCTCCAGTCTCACCTGTCCCGCTCGGAAACGGAGGGTGATTAACAGTACCTGTCCCAAAGGACAGCAGGCTCAATGACATGATTTAAGTGAGCAAACTCTTGCCACACTGCTGAGCACATGTTAAGGATTGAAAAAACATTAGCTTTAATTGTGCATACTTTTAAAATAATGTTATCCTTACTACTTACTCATCTTTAACGGTAATTAAAGGGAGTGTTAGTTAGTTTAAAAGTTAGTTTAAAAAATTAACTTCAAGGGCGAATCAAACAGAGAGATTGAAAACCAAGGATGACAACATTGTGTCAAATGTCGAGGAGTGATAACTAATATTTTTAAAAGTAAAAATTCTAACCCGACTTTGAACAAGAATTCAGTGAGTCATTCTGGATGATCCAATTGGAATTTTTTCCATTAATTTTTGTCACCCCAGCTCTGCATCGTACTGGGGTTTAGAAAAAGGACATCCTGGTGATGACCCCTTCTCAAACCTGAACTTAAATATCTTAAACAGCAAAAACGAGCTTTTCTTTCTCTCTAAGTTAACAGAAAATAGCAATAAGAAAAAAATTTAGGAAATTAAATTTAGCTGTCCTGGTGAATACCTTAACATTGACGGTTCCTCTTCCTGCCAAACACGGTGAACTGTTGTTTCTCCTATTTTCTCCCTAGAGAGTTAAGAAATTATTGCATGATAAGTCATTTATCTTTAGTGCAGGTACAACAAGCCTGTAACCACATATTACCCAAAATGGGGAATTCACATCACATTATTTTCCATTGGTGAGTAATGGACGGGAAATGGGAAATGTCACTACAAGGCTGGCTGGCCATCTGGCCAAAGCCGCTCTATGAATACAGCAGCTGATCTACGTGGAAATATTAAAGCAACAAAGTCTGAATCTGTTTTGCTTCTCCAGGGAACCTCAGTTCATGCATGGAAGGAAGGCAATAAAGTCCAATTATTCTAGACGGGGCTACACAAGGCGTATGAAAATTATCTCATGTAGGGTAACTCTAAAGCTAAGTATTTTTTAAAATCGCCATCCGTCACTCTGAGTAACAAAATCAAACAAACTGATCAATCTCTGAGGAACTACCCATTAATCAAAAGACGGTGGTGAGATGTTGGCAATTTTTCATTATTCCACGTGTAATGTTTTAAATCTGACGTGCTGACAGGGTGGTCCAAAAATATGAAATTATCACGTCCAAAAGGAAGGACAGTTAAGCATCACGACATTGGTCCATTTGTGCCACAGAGCCCCACGTTTTCCCTTTGAGGGTGGTGCTTTCTTCTTATTTGGGGTGCATGGTTCCCGTAGTCGACAATGGCAAGAGTGAGAGGCTCTTACTGCGAGCATGACCGAAACTCTGGGGAAACCCAGTGCTTCTCCAGGGGTCCTCAGAGGTGAGGTTTTGCCCATCGAAGCCCCACGTCTCAGGAGTAGGCATACCGGCCCTGCCGTACAGGGAAGGGACCTGACGGTGCTGAGATTCTCACACAGCACGTGGAAGACATCAGCAGGTGGGGCAAGATCGGTCATAATTAAACTGGAGTGAAACTTGTCTCAGGTATTACTGCTGGGGCCCATCTCACGTGTGTAAAGAGCTGTAGTTACATGGCAGGATGTTAGTTTATTTGAATGAATAAAAAAAAAGTCCATCTGTTTTTTATTTTCTCCACCTCAGTGAAAATACAAACGTCCCAACTGCTCTACTGCACCTTCTGTTCCCTGAGTCTTTGGTTGAGTCACTTCATTCCTCTGGGTTCAGCCTACCCTCTGTAGAACGAGAACGTCTAATACTACGTCGGGGGTTGGCAAACTATGACCTATGGGCCGCACCCGGCCCCCTTCCTGTTTTTATGAATAAAGTTTTATTTGAACGTAGCTGTGCCATTCGCTTCCTCTTTGTTGTGGCTGCTTTCACACTATAACAGCAGAGTTGAGCAGTGGCAACAGACTGTATGGCCCGCCAAGTCTTAAATATTTACTCTCTGGTTCATTACGGTAAAAGTTTGTTGACCTCTGGACTAGGTGATCCTCCTATAAGTTCCTTCCAACCCTGAAATCTATTACTCTGGGAAGAAGGAAAGACTATAAGGCTTCTGTGTGCCCAAGTGGAAGGACAGCACTGATGGAGAAAAAGTCAGAATGGGGAGGCTGGATTGGCCAAAAAGAGGTACCTTTTCCCCTCATGGTGTGCTTCCCTCCGGCCCAGGGGCCATGTTGGGAGCCCATGGTGGAAGTGTAGTGGGCCAGGCAAGGGGCCCCAGCTCATGTTCTAAAGTTGCAATAACCCTTTTGCAGCAGACGATTCCCAGGAAGGAAATTGATGGTACCCGTGGCTCCCCAGCACTGTTCTGAGAGCCTTCCACACATAAGATAGCTGTGTAGCTGGTGGGTCAGATCTTGTCGGGGGTGCTTTACCAGGTGACCCCTGACACTGTCCAGAAGGCATCTTGCTCCAGGCATCCCACAGGTGGCTGCCCTTCCCAGCCTTTGCTCCTCTGGTCAGAAAGTCACCATTTGGAGCCTTTGCCCAGTTTCCAAAGCCTCCCTGATCCCTCCCTGATCCCTTCAGCCCTATGTGGGTTCCTCTATTGTCACCAGTGTTCCCTGTCTTGGCTGTGGGCTTCTCACAGTCCTCTGACCCTATGCCCAGCCCTCCCTGATCACTTGCTGTTCCCAAGCCACAGAACCTTCCCTTTCTCCCTGCTGTGAGCTTCAACGACTTCATCTGTTGAGACCCAGTGCGAGGTTGCCCTCTTCCAGCATATTCCAGCAGACTGACATCTTCTCGTTATGTGCTCCTCAGTTCTGGCTCCATGCACGACTACACGTTCTTGACCATAGGGTTTCCATCTTATATTTCTCTTGAGGTCCCAGGATTGGACCTTGACTAGGGGGTCAGTGTGTAATTGATTATTGAGTGGTCTGGCCAGCCTTGCCTTTATTCTCCCTGGGACGTAATTGGTATATTTCACAGAGCACCTGCATGTGGGTAGAGGGTCTACTCAGCTGTGTAAGGGTGCACAGAGCAGCTGCCATGGGCAGCAGGACAGGAGAGGCTTTCCAAGGGCCCAGAACTCCAAATGTGAGAGTCAAGGTGGCCAGCAGTGGCGTGAAGGCCAAGTAGAAAGCCCCTTGCATCTGGGCATTGTGTCCCAGCATGCACCCAGAATGACCTGAGAGAAGGGGAACATTTCTGCCCCCGCATTCACCCTGGTCCTAGTCCCACTGTGTATCATGGCCCGGTGCTGAGGGCATAGGGCAGGATATCTCCGCAGGGGTCCCATTTCTCCTGCTGGTCCTACTGGAAAGTGACCCGTGGCTGTGTCTGAATGTAATATTTGAACACCAAATGGCTGCATTTGCCCCAGTGGGCCCAGGTCCCACAGGGTATGGATATATAATCCTGGCTGTCACATGGCACACATACTAACCATTCTCCTTGTTTCTCAGCCTCCACCAGGGTCATGTGAAGCCTCGTTTGCAGGGAGGGGAGCCTAATTTCTCAGTGTAACTGACTCCCCATTTCCCTCATGCATGTTAAGATTAGTGGCAGATAAACATAGCCAGCAGCTTGCCCTGCTGCAGGAGTTGGACTGATAAGAGGGCTCCTTGTGCTCGTAGAGGACAGTCGACCCCAGTACTGAGGTCACCTGTCTCCCCATTCTGTCCACTGTCCATCATATAGGATAGTGCCTAATCCACTTTCCACCTGCAGTGGGAAACTTCCTTAATCATTTTATCATAGAGTTGAAGTCCCGAGTGCAGTTCCTTGTGTGCCAAAGTTTAGGTGAACACAGACCATCCAAACAATTTAGCTGAAGAATATTCCATTTGTCTCACACTTGCCCCATTTATTTGTATCCCAGTGGACTTTCAAGAGAAGGATCTAAAACCTGGGACAGACATGGCGCGATGCGCAGGACACCAAACTCTTACTTGAAACTGTCTGTTTGCTCTGTGCAAAGGTGACAGAGCCTGTAGCCCTCTGTGTGTGGGACTCCTGGGTGCACTTGGGCTCATTCCCTGCTCCTGTAGCTGGGAGGGTGGAAGCACAGGGTGGGGAAAGTGTCCATTCGGGACAGTGAGTGTTGCTGGACAGAATGGGGTGGGGTGGGGGATGGCCCATTCTGAATGCCCTGATCGGTTTCAGGCTGTATCTCTCCAATGCTATGGATGCCCACCTCCCTCTGTGTGTACCATCAACGTCCCTTCCCTTCTGCTCCCCAGAAAGACCATGCATGAACACTAGGGATCTGTGGCTGGCCAGTGGCAGGACAATAAAGGCACGGTCCTCGCTGCTCATGACCTTGTCACCGAGACAGACATACTTACTGTTTGTAGTGGACCCAGCAGAGGGCTGAAACAGGATGGGAAGAGGTCATCTGGGTCCAAGCTATAGTCCTCTCAAATTTACCTTGAGCACAAAAGGCCAGAGTTAGGGAAAGAGAGAAATGTCAATACTTTCCTTCCAATCTGAACTTGTGGTTTGTGATTTATGTGTTGAACTCCGGGGACAGAAGCATCTTCTTGCACAGTTCTCGGGTTACCCTCCCCCACACATCTGCATCCTGTTCTCTGAAAGGCACCATATATCACAGCGTCCTCCAGATGCTGTTGCTTGGGGTTTGTGAGAATGGCGTGAGCACGGAGGCAGCTGGAATGGGCAGAGCTGTACTTCTGTCTCCAAAGGGGCTGGGGTGCGGACCGGGGGAGTTCTGGGCTCTGCTCCTCAGGCCTTTGCAGGGCTTGGGGCAGGAATGTTTGCACACACACCCCACCCATCCTGGGGAGCTCTCAGTGCCTCCCCAAGTTAACAAGTGAAGACAAGGAAGGACATGTGTGCCAAGTCAGGATGCACAATTTGGGTTTGAGTCTCTCCCTTGTGGTTCTGATGCTTTATTTCAAGACAGGCTGTGAGCCCACCAGGGTAATTATATATATTCTTGCATAAAGTAGGGCCTGGAATTGGGGGAAGAAAGGCCAGACTGGCTGAGGGTGGGGTGTGGCTGCCTTGATTATATTGGACATGAAAAGAAGATGGATTTTATAATAAGCCTAGGTGCCAGCAAGCCTGCCACTTTCTCAGTTTGGGGATCAGTTTAATCCACAAGGAGGAGTGCAAAGATTCCGCTTGAAGGCCCAGGCCTTTATTTTTTTTGAAGTTACAACATGAATAAACTTCCTATAATGATTTGATAAGGATTTTTTTAGCTGATGTTTTGCTGTTGATGGAAAATTCTAAAGCCTAAGAGCATGATAATGGCCACTGGACTCTGTGCATAAAACATGAAATATTGGGGTGCTTGGGTGGCTCAGTCAGTTAAGTGTCTTCTTTCATTGCAGATCATGATCCCAGGGTCCTGGGATGGGGCCCCATGTCAGGATCCCTGCTTGGCAGGGAGTCTGCTTATCCCTTTCCCTCCACCCACCTCCCTGTGCTCTCTCATTCTTTCTCTCTCAAATAAATAAATAAAATCTTTTAAAAAATTAAATAAAACACCAAATATTCTCCAATGTGATTTTTGGTTGGGAAATCATGCCAATGCTGCCATTTCTATCAAGAAGTAAGGAGTGGGGATGGGGAAGATAAATGCATTCCTGAATCCTTACCCCGCTGCTCCCCATCTCTGGCCTTGGGCCCCTGGCCCAGCAGTGTCTCTGCAGCAGGGGGACTTTGCCCTCCTGCCTGCATTCCAGCCCCAACCCCCAGCAGTGACCACCAGCTTTGGACCTCCCTCCATTGGTCCCAGGACATCTCCCACACAGATGCACCTCTGATGCGTGGAATATTATTTCCTTGGCCAAAAAAATTCCAAGCCATCTACAGGACTCAATTTCAGGATTTTCTTGGAATGTTGTGAAAATCTGTGTCTTTGCCATGGGAACATTCAGGAGTAGAGGTTTGTGTGGCTCTAGTTACAAGATGGTATGTCTGAGGCCATATTTCCATATTAAATACATATTCAGCAGGTCCCTCCCTTAACTCTCCTCTCCTGCGTATCAGGAAGCTGGGAGAGGATGAAACCACCTTCAGAAAATGTTTCTACTCACTCCCTACCTTTATTCTCCTTCTTGCCCTCCCTGCCCCTTCTTGGGAACCAGCAGGGGCCATCTGATTCCAGGCTTCTCCCAGGCAAGCCAATGGCATTTCCGCCAGCAGCTTGCGGGAGGGCCTGTTGGTTGAAGAAGAGGCTGATCTGTACAGACCAGCTCCACGTCAGACAATCTGTGGTCATTGCCAAGTATTTAAAGCTTTGATTCTCAGTGACTATTAAAAAAAAGTAGATGTTATTATTTTTTCCCCCTTCCTTTCTGAAATGACAACTTTTTGAGCAAGTCTGGCCATCCCCCAAGGCACTGCCACTCTGGGCTGCCTGTTCTGTGTGGCTCAGGAATTGAAGTGAGCTGCTGCCCAGGCTACAAAGCCCAGCCTTCCATCGGATCCCACGAGAGCCGCTCTGCAGAACAGCAAGGCTACTCTGTGGGGGGGAGGCAAAAGGAGGGCAAACTAGCTACTAGCTCCCTCCTACCAGATGTCCAATAAAAGTGGATGACTCCTTTTCCATTCTCTGCCCAGGGCCTCTGGAATGGCATCTGTGTGCACACAAATGGCAGGAGGGTGGGTCTTCAATGGCCCCAGAAAGAGATGCTGTATGTGGCTTCTGGTGCATTGTTTAGAAGTATGGAGCCTGCATCTGTGGTGGATGGAATTGTGTCCCTCCAAAGGAGGTTCTCAAATCTTAACCCCAATAGCTGTGAATGTGGCTTTGTTTGGAAGTAGGGTTTCTGCAGGTGTAATGGAGTTGAAATGAGGCAATACTGAGTATGGTGGGCCATTGACTGGCATCCTTATAAAGAGAGGGAAATTTGGACATACAGACACACAGAGGGAAGATGGCCATGAGAAAACGGACTCAGAGACTGGAGTGTTGAGTCTACAAGCCAAGGAGTGCCAAGGATTATGGATGAGCCCCAGAAGCCCTAGAATAGGCAAGAATGGGCCCTCTCCTAGAACCTTTAGAAGGCACATGACCCTATCAACACCTTGATGTCAGACTTGCAGCCTCCAGCATTGTGAGAGAGTACGTTTCTATTGTTTTAAGCCACTTAGTTTGTGGTGATAGTTAGAGCATCTCCAGGACTCTGAAATGCTCTCTGGATGTCTGTACCTCTTGCATTGAGTCATGTGTCCTCCCATGACTCTGTGCTCTATGAACTCCCTCTTGGGAAAGCTCTGAACTGAGTGGCAGGAGGCAATGGAGAAGCCCCTCTAGTCAATGGCATCAACATCAGCATATGTCCTTCCCTGGTAGCAGGAAAAGCTGCTTTTTTTTTTTTTTTTGCAGTTTTTTTAATGTTTTTGTTGCAGTACAGAATGAGATGAGGAGACGGAAACAGATGGAACAGATTTCCACATATTAATTCCTGAGGAGTTGCAGTTTGAATCCAGTGGCCATCTACGGGGTAAAATTCCTTCTTGCTCAGGGAGGTAACTTTTTGTTCTATCAAGGGCTTCAAGTGATTGGGTGAGGCCCACCCATATTATGGAGAGTAATCTGCTTTACTCAAAGTTCAAAGAATAATGTTTGACCAAATATCCAGTCACATGGCCAATTCAGTCAACACATAAGATCAACTATCACAGTGACTATCTGGATCACTGTTTATCAGTGGACAAAGATGTGCAGATCTTTCCCATACACTGTCAGGTACTTAAGATCCCAAGTCCCTGTCCGCATAGCATCATGGTATCCCCATTATTGGAACAGCAGAAGTTGTGTCCACATGCTTCTGGATGTCTCAGAGGAGGCTGGTTTTGCCCAAGCTGGAGAACCACTGATCCAGATTTACTGCCTTTGATGTAACATCCCTCCCCCCCACCCCTATCCCATGCTGGCAACATCAAGATTATTGGTGGGCTTCTCAGGTCTCAATATTCAGACTTCACCTGACATATAGCCACTGACTAATCCAGGGGTAGGCGAACTCTTTCTGTAAAGGACCAGATAGTAAATATTTTAGGCTTTGGGACTACATGGTCTTTGTCACAACTACTCAACTCTGCAGTGGTAGGACGAAACCAGTGAGGACAATACAAAAATGAATGAATGTGACTGTGTCCCCATAAAACTGTATTTATGGACATTAAAATTTGAATTCCATACAATTTTTCAGTGTCATGAAATATTACCCTTCTTTTGATTTTCCCCCAACCATTTAAAATGTAAAAACCATTTCTACCTTGCA
The DNA here is from genome assembly GCA_004024625.1 of Mellivora capensis. NCBI lineage: Eukaryota > Metazoa > Chordata > Mammalia > Carnivora > Mustelidae > Mellivora > Mellivora capensis. The sequence continues at coordinate 34,316 of PISX010005179.1, read as the reverse complement.
GTCAGTGTGAATTGAACTCTTTTACCTTTCATCCCCCATGAACTTATTGTGTGTTCAGCTAACAATTGAACAAGGGCTTCGATAAATGTTTATCAAATGGAGTCAAGTGGGATTGGAGCAAATACAGGGCTTTTGAAACTTCTTCTCTCAGCAGGAACTTTTTGGAATTCAAATCTGATAGAAATCCCAAAGTTTAAAGCAAACATAGTATTTTATCGCAAAATTTTATTTAATGAGTTCAAATGGATAACATTTGTATTTTTTGATGAATATGAAAATCAAGGGAAAGTTCCAGATGGCTGTGTCAAGATGCTCTTTGATTAAACTGTCCAATGGTTGAAAAAAGAGAGAGAGGGACATTTCTCTAACATAGCAGAGCACTGACAATATCTGATGGTAGTTTATATTCTTATTTGTAAGTATAAAAGTCATATATGATGCACCAGAAACTTAAATAAATGACAAATATAATATGATTGTGTATATCACAGATATTTTTATATAACGGGCTCTGTGGCAGGGTCAAGAGCAGGTCACAGCCATGCTCCCACAATTTTATCTGAGTGAAGAAGAGTAAGTCTGAGTTTTTAAAGAATTAGTGCTGGAGATACAAACTTCGTAACCACTGGCATATTTGTAATAAATGTGAACTCTCTCTGAGAAATGCCGGGAGAAGCTCGATTCCTGAGAGGGCACAAAGAGAAAGCAAGAAAGAAGCCCAAATTAACACACGAATGGTCTCTGATGTATAAACAGTATATTTTTGGGTATCTGAATGCTTATGATGTTTTGTTTTGTTTTTTTAAAGATTTTATTTTTTTATTTGACAGTGAGAGAGATCACAAGTAGGCAGAGAGAGAGGGGCAGCAGGCTCCCTGCTGAGCAGAGATGTAGAGATGTAGGGCTCCATCCTAGGACCCTGAGGTCATGACCTGAGCTGAAAGCAGACATTTAACCGACTGAGCCACCCAGGCACCTCACTTATGATGTTTTTATTATAGTTTTCAATTATTATAATTCTTTTAATTTTTAAAATTACAGTAATATATATGTAACATAAAATTTATCATTTTAACAGTTTTTAAGTGTAGAATTCAGTGACATTGAATATATTCATACCGTTGTGCTACCATCACCACCATCCATTTCTGGACTTTTCCATTAAACCAAACAGAAACTCTATCCCCATTAAACACTAACTCCCTATTCCTGCCTCCCCAGCCCCAGGAAGCCCCTATTCCACTTTCTGTCTCTATGAATTTGACTCCTCTAGGTGCCTTCTATATCATGGAATCACGCAGTTTGTCCTTTTGTGTCTGGCTTAGTTCCTGTAACAAAATGTTTCTGAGGTTCTTCCATGTTGTGGTATGTATCAGAACTTCATTCCTTTTAAAGACTGAATAATAGTCTATCGTGTGTGTATCCACATTTGTTTATCCATTCATTCATCAATGGATATTTGAGTTGTTTCTACCTTTTGGCTATTGTAGATACTGCTGCTGTGAACATGGGAATATGAATATCTGTCTGAATCCTTGCCTTCAATTTTGGGGATATACATCCAGGAGTGGAATTGTTAGATTATATGATAGTAATTCTTTGTTTAATTTTTTGAGGAATCTCCATACCATTTTCCAAAGATGTTGTATCATTTTCCGTTCCCCCCAGCAATGAACCAAGGGTTCAACTTTCTCTACATCCTCACCAACACTTGTTTTTTTATTTTTCTGTTATATATGTCATATATACGACTATATATATTTGATAGCCATCCTACTGGGTGGGGAGTGGAAAAATATTTTAATGAGATTGCAGTTGAGTATGTGGGGACTGTGGGGCACAGTCACGTCCCTTTAGAGTTCCACAGAGCAGTTTGAAAGCAAGGGGCTGGGATTTTTTTCTACACCACCCCCCCAACCTCAGAGCTTATGATTTAACAGTAAGCCTTCCTTGACTTCACTCCAAGAAGTGAGCAGGGTGATTGATTTCAAACTGGAGGTGAGACTAGGAAAAGAAACAGATACCTCCATGCAAGGTCTGGTGTTCAGAGCCCAAGTCGAAACCAGCCACCCCCCTGGCGGGTGTTTAGAACGAGGTTTAGGACTAGAAATCATCCCTCTCTTTCATTGTCTCACCACGCCCTCCTCCCTCTCTCTCAAGCAACCACAATAAGTAAGATTTCATTTCCCTGCCCTCCCTTCCAGGGCTAGCTCCAACACACTGAAAGGAATTATCCCAGTTTAAAACACTTTAAGTCAATAGCAGTTTGGGGGCTGGAGTTTGATTCAGGTAGACCCCTTTACAAACCAGTCAAAATGATCATCACTTCTAGGGAAATGTTGGGGGTGATCCTGGGAACACCTGCAGCAGGCAGACTCCCAGCCTTTCCCACGTCTTCCTCAGTGTCCACTGCTGTGAGTTTCCTCCAGACTGACTTACCTCACTGCTGCCAGGCCTGGGCTCTGCAAGCCTGAGGTCCTACTCAGGGCAGCCACTGCCCCAACCCCACACTCACTCCCGCTCTCGGGATTCAGCTGATGTCCTTCTTTCCCACTCCCCCAGAAGCACTGGAGGGCTTTCTGCTCCAAGAAAAGGAAACATTCCCTCCAAATAACCTTTGGTGTGATGGTTTTTGGCCCTGCAAGTGCAGCTCATGCCTCTGTCAGGAACTTGTATCAAACACCCCAGGGGGCAATTGTGGAGCTATTTGTCTTATATCCTCCTACCTCGCACTTGCAGCCCTGCTCACCCACTGACATGCCAGGGGTGTGGGTCCCTGTCTCAGGATGAGTTTCCAGTCTCCTCCCACCCAAAGAGTTCATGACCCCTTCTCCATTTGGGAGTATGGAGGGACCCAAAGGTCCCTCAGATGTGCCCAAGGGGCTTGAGGCCTCAGACAGGACTCCTGTTGACTGATATGCCCATCAGGTTGCATTGGGCTGCAACAGATAACCCCACCTCAACAAAAAGAAAAATGTGTTCTCTCACTGGAACAGAAGTCCTGAGGCAGGGCAGCTCTGGGTCAGTTGATTCATTGGCTCAATAATTTTTTTCAAGGACTCAGGTTTCTCCGCCTTTCTGCCAGCATCCTCAGTGTTTGGCTTGGTCCCTGGGGTAGCTCCCTAAGGAACAAGGTGATCGCCACCTGCCAGTACTCACATCTAGAGACTGCAGTACCTAGCAGAAGGAAGAAGTGCTTTGTCTTTTTTACTCCTCTCTTCAAGAGGAGAGAAGATTAGCCAGTGGTCCCCTGGGCAACCCTTTGATTCTCACTGGCCCTGATTATATCATATGATCAAGCTCAAGGAATCACTGAAGAGGGATGGAACCCCCATTATTTTGGTTTTTTTCAGGTGTCTCTGGAGACATATGCACCCATTCCTGAGCAAACCTGGGCTCTGAAGACAAGGAGAAGGGATGGGGGGCAGTTGCAGAGTTTGCAAGACCACCACACTAAACTTTGGGGTCACCCTTTGCTGTTTATCATGTACGTGCTTTGTTACATTTTTTACCCTTTTCCTTTTTTACACAAGAAATACATAAATGTTTTCTTGCTCTGAGTAATTTATTCAATACAGAAGTACGTGGAGTAGAAATATGAACGGTGTCTTTCACTGCCCTCCCCAAGGCTCACTTTCCTCCCCAGAAGGAACTTCTGTCTCAATTTTGGTGTGTCCTTGTCCTATCTCCTTTATGCATCTGCCTATAAGCCTGTGTTCATACACACATAGATGCTTTACTTTCATTTTTACATAAATGGTATCTTGCTCTGCTTCTGGCCTTTTCCCACTTAGCTTCTCAGTACTTCTAGATCCACTTCATTCATTGTAATGACTGAATATTATCCCAAAGGTAGGTATTCCAATGCCTTATATTTTAAGTAGCCTTTCAATCTTGTGCCTTATCTCTCTAGCTGGAGCATAACCATCCCAAGGACATATTTTTCTTTCTATATCCAGGCACTTAATATAATATTTTTCTACAAAGTGAAAGTCAATTAACAGCTAATGATGGAAGGATTCTCTCTCCCTTGCCACATAAGAGCTGTCTTAGTACTTCTAGTGGCCTGATGAGGAGCCTTTCTCTGAGCCCCTAAAGGTACACAGCTTATCAGTTTGTCATTCTTTTGTCCATCGACAAGAGTGACAAATCAATCTATTAGCAAGGGAGAGTTGATAATTTTCCACTGTTCCTTTGGCAGCATTTTCTGGGTACAGGATGGCACAACATCTCAATCTCTCTGAGCAGGTTGTTAATTCAGAGCACTTGGGCTACTTGCAAAGTTATACATTATCTCATTGTTCAGCTCACATAGGAACATCGGGGGAGAGTTATTAACAGCCCACACTTCCTGGAGAACCATTTCAATGGCTACTAATGGTGTTCACAGACTGTTGAGCTGGAAAAGTTATCCATTTGCTTAGATACATTCTTAATAACCCTTTCCAGGTTTCTTAAGGCAGTCACAACTACATAAAATAGATTACAACTGAACCTATTCTAGACCCTTTAGTGGGGAGAAATTACTTCAATATGAGGTTATCACTTGCAAACAGACCAACCAAATGAACCTCTCGAGGCAATCACTCTTTAAGCAGATGTTGGCATTCAGACCTGCTGATAGCATCAATGGATATCATCCTAGGCCTTGGTGGGGCTCCTTGTACTTCTGAATCCATGAGCTTCCTGTGGTAGCTGAAAAAAATTACCATTGTGAAAAAGCAAAGAAATGAAACACATGTCTCCCAGATGTGCTCTTTGCATTGGGGAAGACTCTCAAAGTTTGGGCCTTAACAGGAAACTTGGAACGATGAAAGGAAATCAAGCAATAGGAATGAAACTGAAATTAGTTTATGTTCCTCAACTGATAACACACAGGGGAAACTTTTTGATCAATCATTTTAATTAGTATTGATTATGAAAACTCTGGACCCTACTATTGAAGTCTCCAAGTGTTTGGGGAAATAAGGCACATATGAAATATTGGACACCACCACCAGGTAATACGGGATCAAGACTAAGTAAATGCCTATTATGGGTTCAGAGCGAAAATCTATTGAGATGGCAAGGGTATTCTTCCAAAAAAAATGCTGGGAATCTGTCTTGTTATACTCTGAAAGAATTGACCCTTCTGCTCACTTATTAAAAAAAAAAAAGAGCACAGGCAATTTTCTCTGGGAACCTAGCCTACATTTCTTTGCTGACTTGCATGCCTCTGTGTGTGTCTTCCTATGTCAGGGTTGGAGGATTCTCAACCTACCCCCTCTGTGTCTCTACCACCTCCCAAACCTTGAAATGATCATTGAAGATCTTTATGGCCCATCAAGCCAGACCTACACTTGCCGTCTCACCCAAATTTGTTGAGGAAGCTATTGCTGGCAGATGAGGAAGGCAGAAGTGGGAGAAAAATCTAGATACATTTGTTACAAAGGGTTCAGAGGGTTCATAATAAATAGGTCAGAGCCTGATTTTTAGGGACTTGGCTGGGAGCTACCATACAGGTTCCACCTCCATGCCCTGGCACTGATGTTCCCCTCACCTCATGTGGGTGTTTCTATAGACAAATATTTTTTCAGGCCAACATTGGATTATATGGCTGCAGACCTTAGAATTCAAAAGGGAAAGATGAAACCTTCACAGCAACTTGGAGTTTTCTTTCAAGTGGAGTTTTCTCTACAGAATGTTTTTGTTTTAACTGGTAATTAAAGATGGGCAAAAGACTCCTGAAGAAATGGGTTTTCCTCCTCTCCAAGCCTGTCTTTCCAAGAGAAACAGGCACAGGCAGAGCCCTAAGTAGAGCCAACTGCTCCTGGTAGTTTATGGTCTGGACCACGTCAGTTTCTCATGTGTTCCCCTTTCCAGGGGCTGCAAGACCCAGCAATCTGGACACAAGCCAAGAAGTCAAGAACTGTTGACACTGACGTCTCCACTCTCCTACTGACACCAGCGACCACCCAGCCCAGCACAACCATATGGCCTCTTGTTTTCCTGATGTATGAGGTGGGTAGAATGCTTTCCCCCCAGAAGAGGACTCCAAGGGATCAATTAGTTAAAACCTGTAAACATGTATCATTATAATTATTATTCCAGTTTCTAGTTAAACTTGAACTGGCCAAAAGGAAAGAAAATGCCCATGCTGCCTCTGAGGGCAGCTACCCTTGCTTTTCCGGTTTTTCCAGTCGGGCTGGTAGGAGAGTGCCCCGAGCAGCTCAGTGCTCAGGGCACCTGAGCGGGAGCTGTGCCCACCGCATTTGAGGATCCGGAGGCCAACAACACGACTGAGCCCTGGATTTAACTGGGCTCTGGGTGTTCACACCGCCGGCTCTAGCCAAGGCTGGACGTCTCCGCTGAGCCCCCGGGGGAGGAAGCGCGTCTCAGGCAGGGCCCTGAATCTCTCCTCCTGGCAGCGTGGCAGGGGCTAGTAAACAGACTCGGTTTCTAGGGTGTCGCTCTGAAACCAGTGCCTCTGGGGGAGCCACTACTGCTTTCCTGGAGAGGACCACCTCTGGACTCCTGAGGTGGTTAGAGATAATTTCAATGTGGTAGCGGCAGCCCATCCTCTAGGCACGGCCTCTGCCTGCCCGCGTATTTCTCGTCTTCCCGGGAGACCCTCAGACAACACCACAGCCAGCACACCAGGGCTCCCCATCTCTGGGTCTAACAAGTTCCATCTCGTCCTACTGACTCCTACTTCCCCTTGAAAAGCTCCACGCCCACACATCAAAGCTTCTCCTAACTTAGCCCAAATCAAGGCCCAGGGTGACTTCCGGTCAGAGCGCAGCTTCCGGTCAGAGCGCAGCTTCCGGGAGCTCGGAGCGCCGCCGCCTCGCAAGATGGCGCCGCCGGAAGTGCCCTCTGCCAGCTCTGCAGTCCCTGCCCACAGGCCTTGTGCACTGCGGTGAGCGCAGCAGCAGTGCCCGGTCTGGGTGGAGACAGGCTAATAACTCCACACTGTTTAAACGGTGGTTTTTAAAATATTTGTTCAGTATTTACTCAGAGGAATGGCTGAGTGCTCTGAATAAACAGAGGAAGGGCCCAGCAGGAAGAAGGGCCCTTGGGGGCAGCTTCAGCTTCTCCCCTCCGCTCAGAGACTTCATTTCTGGCCTCCAAACCGCAGGCCCCTCTCGGCAAAACAAAAGCCTGGCATTAGGGGCACCTGGCCTGTGTCAGAAGGGGCTGTCCTGACTCAGGCCCTGGGAACCCCTTCCTCCAGGCCCTATTCAAGTACCTTCCCTGTCCCCAGCTACCCCACCCCCCACCGCCCAGGGCAGTTCTGCAAAAGACTATTGTCTCTGTCTTCTGGCGTTTTGGGGGCTGGTGCAGACACTCAGCTGGCTTGCCCTGGCGAACAGAACAGGACGGGTAGCCTCACTCCAAGTGTAGGAGGAGGCCTGAGCCGTGATGATCCTGGGAGGGGGGTTGCCCCGCGTGCCCAGCTGCCTGTGCCCACCACTCCTGGCTCAGCCAGTCCCGTCCCCCTCCCCCCACCCCCAGTATCAGGTAGGCATGACACAGAAAGTGTGTAGGAGTTGGGAAAGCTTGCTCTTCAGGACTTCATAAGCTTGATTCTGGCTTCTACCTTGACCTTCCTTCAGCGGCCCTCCGTCCTCTCTCCCAGCTGTGCAGTGCTGCTTCTGATGCTCCTTACAATCGCAAAGCACTTGCACCCATCCCCTATGGCTCCCTGAACTTCATCTCCAGCCTCCTGTACCATTTGCATGAAAGCAGCCTTGCTTCCTGGAAACTGGCGTTTTGACATCCAGCATAATATTCTTCCTTTGTCTGTCTGAGGCAAGTCCAAAATGATCACTTAAACACATTTGACCTGCAACAAGGAGTCAAAACTGTTCCCTGGAATATGGGATAAATGGCAGAAAGAAAACCCAAAGCAGAGCAAGCAGTGTGTTTTGCAGCACTCAGCCTCAGACAGCCCTGAGAAGACTTGTAGTGGAGAGTGTGTTGTGCTGAAGGCCCCAAGTGGGCAGGGAGCCTCCCTCCCCAGCTCCCACTGGTTGGGATTATATACATATATAAATAGAGTGATTACATACAACTTCTAAGAAAATTATTTCTGAGACCAACGGTATCACAGTGAATTGGCCCTGTGCAGGATAGAATTAAACAGGAAATGCGTATGCCTCATTTGTAGAAGTTAACGGCGCTTCAGGTGGCCCAGACACTCCCTCTGTTTGGGACACAGGGCCAGATAACCATTTTTCTATTCAACTAACTAACCCCAACCTCCTTTCTGCCCATTCTGTGTCCACAGAGTAATTAAATACTGAGGCAGTTGTCTCTGCACTCTTTTACCTGGTGATGGCTATGATCCCTGGAAGCCTCAGATCCCCTGCCACACCTTCCACTGGGGTTTGTAGGGTTCCCAGAGGCTGATCATTGCCTGTTACTAAAAATACCAGCTGCTGGTGATGGCAGTCTATGAGCTGTGTTTTTCCCTTTGTCGATGTCTCTTGACCTTTACAGCATGACTGAATTTTTATGCAGCCCTTTGTCTCATGTTGTAACTTTTGGCTGACTGATATGTACTGCCATTTCTTATAGCTCTTGATTCTATTCTCTGCAATAGGTACCTTGTCCCATGTTATAGTAATACATCTTTTTACTTGAAAAAGGAAACAGAAGCGTGTGATGTCAGATATAAAAGTCTTTCTCCTTCATCTTGACCCTTAACTTCACTTCCCAGAGGTAACCACAGCGAACAGATTTTTTTTTAAAGATTTTATTTATTTATTTGACAGAGATCACAAGTAGGCAAGAGAAGCAGGCAGGGAGAGAGAGGGGGAAGCAGGCTCCCCGTGGAGCAGAGAGCCTGATGCAGGGCTCGATCCCAGGACCCTAGGATCATGACCTGAGCAGAAAGCAGAGGCCTTAACCCACTGAGCCACCCAGGCGTCCCTGGCGAACAAATTTTTATACAGCCTTCGGAAAGGGTCTCTGCATGATCAAAATGCATATACTTCTTGTTTTACACAAATATGATCATACTGTACCCATTGTACTCAAATGGCTTCTTAAAATTGTGTCTTGGAGCTCTTTCTGCATGACACCTATAGGAGCTTTTAATGGTGCATTCTCTCCTACTGTGTGGGTTGCCATCGGCTAACTAGTCTCATTGAAGGCCATCTTGGTTTCATCTAGTTTTATCCCTCGAAGAAGGAGCCAATGAGTGTTGGATATTGTATTACGTGTGCCTTTGCTTGCTGTAAGACGATATCTGTAATATGAATTTCTAGCAGGCAAACTGCTGGGTTAAAGAGTATTCACAATTGACATTTTGATAGTTGTTCCCAATTTGCTTTCCAAAAAATGACACCAACAGTATGATAGTGAAACAAGGAATTTTTTTTTAGAGAAGTAAAATTGCCAACTCGGCTATCTGTACATGGAAAACCACCATGCTTTAAGCCTCACTTCCATCAAAGCCAGCTGATTTAGGCTGGGTCAAGCCAGGAAGAAGTCTATGTATGCCCTTCTCTCTGCATTTCTCTTATGAAACTGCATATATAAGATATGAGCAATTCCGAGTGGTTTTGCATTTTCTTTTCACTGTGGCCACCTGAATTTCACTTAGCCCAAGACCGATTTGTTGTGTGTGTGGCTTGTGAAAGGGGAGCAGCTTAGGGGTGTTGGTGAGGCTTCTTTGAGATTTGCAGAGCTGGTGGGGTCCTGGGGTGAGCTGCAAACTGTGGGCTCAGGGGCTGGGACTCCCTGAGATGTGCTGTTCTTAGGATTTCCTTTCACCTTTCCAGTCACCCTGTGTTTCACAATCAAGGTGCCCCTGTTCTTCAGCCCTTTTTGGCCTATGTTGTCCATTAGAAAATTATTAAGAGGTTTAATTGGGTCATTGTCCTGGGGTTCCCACCTCTGCAGCTGTACTTCTCAAGCTATTTGGGGTGAAAGACTACTTTTTAAAAATTTCCAATTTGTAATGAACTAGTACTTTTGTAAAAGACTAGAAATACTGAATTACTAGAAAAATGAAATAAAAAAATACATACAAAATGCAAGTTCAATTTCTTCTTCTTACATTTCACAGACATAAAATGACTTTGTTATTTTGCTACGAAACTGTTTTGAAATGCTTAATCTCAGTTTCTGTTCTCATCTCATTAGAGATCTGGAACAGTTTGAGTACTGCTCTAGCACTTCTCCAGAAGCTTCTGCGAATTTCCTTTTGGCCCCAAACCTTTATTTTTTTTACTGGGAGAGTGATCTTCACCCAATAGGGGAAATCGTCCAGGTTTTCAACCACAGAGGCCTTGGGTCCATTCCCAGGATTAACACCAGGCGTGGGTTAAGCTTGGGGCCTTGTCCCATCGACCCCATTTCCCCCTTCTCACCTGGCCTTTCTCATCATGGCAAGGAGTAATCATGTGTTTAGGGTGCCATGATCTCCTGACTTCAGATTAGAAGACATCGTTTTCTTTCCTTCAGATTTTACTTTCTACTTGATTTAAGTCAAACATCAGCCTTGCTATTATCGTGTCTTCTCTATAACCCACTACAAACAGGAGAAATGTGAAATCTAGGGTTGTGGATAAAAGGGAAGCAATTGCACTTTTCCTATCAAGTCATTCAAACTTTTCAATTCACATTTTAAATAATTTTACACCTTGTGAGATACTTCGGGTAGGTCTTAATACAAGGGAAAAAATGAGTAGCAACCCCCCAAGTGTGAGATTTTTAAGTCTTTTGTCTTTAAAAGAGTCGAACTATTACAATTTAAAGTACTTGGAGAAAAATGGTTTTCAGGTTGCCTTTGAAACCTGAAGCAGCAGATTAGAGCGACATCTAGTGGTTGTTACTAATATGTTCTGTAGTCCATCCATTATAAAACCGATTTCTCTTTGTTTTGGGCATTTTTTTAAATTGGAGCATAGCTCAGAATATATGGTATATCATAGTTTAAAAGTTTTTTTCTCACTTATACTTCTTAATTTTTCTTAATTAAAGTTTTCTTAATTTCATCAAAATATGAATTTCCATATGAAACTTTGTAGGACGTTCATTCAGTAATATTTATTGAATATTGAATTTTATCTGTAATATATTGACTTATTGTATGTATTATATTCATTGCATACATTTTAGTTGCATTATATTTCAAAACTCTTCATTGTGATGCATAACTTTCTCCTTTATGATACATTTATACATTGATATTAATCAGATCTAACTCCCTAAATTTAAAAATCCATTTTTGTCTAGACCCAGTAGTTCTCAACACTGGCTACATATTAAAATCACCTGCAGAATTTTTTAAGTTATAAATAGCCAGACCACACTTCTCAGAGATCTGACCTAACAGTATGATAGGTCTAGGGGTGAGGTCTAGGGATGAGGCCCACACATTAAGAACTTTTGGAAGCTTCCAAACTTTATTCTTTAAGATTTTATTTATTTATTTGACAGAAAGAGAGAGAGAGACAGCGAGAGATGGAATACAAGCAAGGGGAGTCAGAGAGGGAGAAGGAGGCTTCTCGCTGAGCAGGGAGCCCAATATGGGGCTCGAACCCAGGACCCTCGGATCATGACCTGAGCCCAAGGCAGATGCGTAATGGCTGAGCCATCCAGGTGCCCTGAAAGCTTCCAAACTTCTAATTTCCAATGTGTTGACTGAGAACTTGCTCCTTCATTCAAGTCAGATGTTTTCAAGATTAAATAGATTTTTTAATAGTTGAGAAACACTCAGTGTTTTGTTTTATAAACAAAGAGTAAACAACTCTTGTTTCTTACAACTATTATAATTATGAATACAAAGAAACTACGTATTAAAGGAATCATGGATAACCTTAAATCCATGATATTCAAGAAAAAATCCATTTCTGAAGACATCATCATTTAGTGTCTCATCAAATAACGTTACAACTTGCATTTGAGGCTTACACATTCATCCACACAATATTATTTGGAGTAAACACCACGATGAGATCAGGAATACCGATGACGTGTGAAACAGTGGCTCTGAAATTTACAAGATGTCGCAGTAATATATTTGTAACACACCATAATCCTCCCAAGTAATGACTATCCACTAAGAGAAAAAAAAAAACATCTAAGGTCTCATTTCCTCAGAATATTCTCTTCGTGGCTGAGAGTGAACCCTGCTCATTCCGGGACTGACCCCTCGGCATACTACCAGGATGGCATAATGGCTCTTGACCTGGCTAGTGCAGGAGTAGAATGTGATACCGCATCAGACCACAGCAGGGAAAAGAATAGTATTACATGGGAGACAGTGTGGAGAAGAAAGGACCCCATTCATTTCTGGGCCCTACCCCTTGCTAACTTTGTGATCTTGTGCAAGTTACTGAACACGTCAAATCTGTTGTTTCCCCTCTATGCGAACTTGGGGTAACAGCACGGACTTCAGCTTCTGTGGCTACTAGAATTCGTAACTGTAAACCAGAACATATACTGGGCAGCTGCTGTGGTAGTGAGAGCTTACTGTTACTTGTGGTGGTTTATTCTTACTGCTTTTAGCTCATCACAGAAAGTCAAAACATGGTCTGGCATAGTTGAGGCAGAATAGGACCATTAACCCCTTCCAGCCTGCTGGTCCAGCCCCCATCAACTGAGGTGGACAAGGTTCAGACATGGAATTCATGTTTAAACAATAGTTGGGCCCTTTAGGGGTCCTTGGGCTTCATCCATCAGTGGGCTTTTTAAATCCATAGAACTCTTTTTTCTATCCAGTGTTCTTTCATAGCTGAGTAACAAAGTCCTAACATTCTTACTTCAATCTTCCTCGTCCCATGAAGAACAACCTTAATCCAGAACTAGGAGCTGGCTGGAAGCCTGGTGTGTGACCCCTGAAGTAGAGAGAAGCAGGGGTCCTCTAATTCAGGCCCAGGCTGCTGGTAGGAGAGATTAACAGAGCCAGCAATCACCATGGATCACAATGGCCGTGCTTGGGGATGGGGCAGGAAGGCTGAGCCCATACCCATGCAGGAAATATGGAAGGAAAGCAGTAGGAAGGGGATTTTCAAGTGGGAAGTGTGGGGCACTGAAGTCCACAGGTTCCAACTCAGTTCGCCAATCTAAGCCCCAAATGTACCAGATTCTACCCAATACCCACACCTTTGAGCACGGTCCTCCCTGGGTCAGATGACGGTGGCCATATCCTAAAAGTCCCAATTATGTTCTGATTGGATCTTAAACTGTTTCTGTCACTCAAACTAGTGAATCTCAATCACACTTTTCAGGTTTACGAAAAGAATTATGTGGACAGAAACTCCCTGCAGACATGTCAGTATAAGCCGGTAGATCTCCTCACTTTTCATTTTGCTAATACGAGCTGGACAGGTAATGCAAACAGGGGCTAGCTTTAGGTGAAATCTTCCAGCCCTCAGCCAAACTCTTTTTCTTCTTCTTCAAGGCAGAGAAACAAGGTCCAGGCCGGCATAGGTCATCACCAGGCAGAGAGCGCTCCCATCACTGAGAAAACACGGCGCTGAGTCGCAAGCCCTGGTCTCCATTGATCAGCTGGGCCACCTTGGGCCACTCAGTTAACTTCTCTGTATTTGTTTTCTCATTATCAAATGAGATCTAATAACACCCATCACACAGAGTTTTGTGTGGGTTAAATGAAGCAGTGTAAATGAAACAGCTAGCACAGTGGTGAAGGTTAGGTTATTATTAAAATGTAACATGGCATCTACTGGAGCTTTTTTTTTTTTATTTTTGATTTTTTGATTCGGCAGACAAATCACAAGTAGGCAGAGAGGGAAGCAGGCTCCCTGCTGAGCAGAGAGCCTGATGCGGGGCTCGATCCCAGGACCCTGAGATCATGACCTGAGCTGAAAGCAGAGGCTTAACTCACTGAGCCACCTGGGCGCCCCCATCTACTGGAGCTTAAAAGCAAACATCAAGAGGACCAGCAATTTACTAGTGAAAGCTGGTTGACTTTTTACAAAGAAGAGAAAACAGGTAAGCCAAATGGGAGCTTAAAAAAAGAGATTACATCTCCTTCTTGGAAAATAATGCTTTGGGCCCTGTTGGAGGGGAGGCCATGGCTGGAGGTGTCACTCCATCCCGGGGCATCACTGGGCTGCAGCAACAGGTCAGACCTCAGCTTAGCTCTAAGCCAGGAAGGAAGGTGTGGGGACAGCCCTCCCACCATTTCCTTTCATGTGCCTGCCGTCGACTTCTGTCAGACCTGGTGTTGGACTCCTGGATAGGGGGCTGTGCGCTAACTTGCAATAAATAGACTAAAAAGGGGGAACTTTGCAACTACGCCAAGTCAAACACCACTGTGAAAACCTATCCTGAGTTGCCCCGAGGTGTTTCCAAAAGCAAAGCAAACATTATAAATGAACAGCATGCTCTAATTCTCCTCCTCAGGGGAAAGCAGTGTAGGAAGACAGGTAGACTCTGTTTGCAGCTGGGGCAGGCTTCAGGCTCAACACCGCCCATGGGGTCACTCCAGAGCCCCCCCAGATCTTCTCCACCGGCCACCTGATTTTGTGATACTGTCGTTCTGCACCAGAAGACTACGACGGCCCTTGATGTGACTGGTCACCTAGGAAGCAATAAGTTGTTTTTGGCTTTGCCCTGGCTGAGCCTGTGAGCTTTAAGCCACTAGTGTGTCCTTGAATCCGCTAAGGTATCTAAAATCAATATTTGTTGTCTACGTGTCTAGATCCGTGACCCTCAGCTTTACCCTGCATAAGAATCCCCCAGATGGCCAGGGCTGGTGGGAAACATCAACCCCCAGACCCACCTCCTGATATTCTGACTCGGTAGGTCTGGGTCAGGGCTCTGGAACCCATGTTTTAACAAGCAGCCACTCAGATGCTAACATAGGCAGAAACCTTAGGTCCACCTTTAGAAACTCAAAGCACATATAAAACAGCTTGATTTTATCCCCAGTCATACTGTGTTAACATCCTACACTGACTCAACCCCCAGTGAGTAATTCTTTCTAGGAACCCAGGCTCGTAAAGCAAAATGGCTTCAATCTGACTCGTTTGAAGGGAAAACTTCTTGAGGGTTCTCAGCGCCTGGAGTGGGCTGTGAGGCCAGAAACAGGTATATCAGGGTCTCAACCTTCAAGAAGCCTAAAATCTGGCTGGGGCGATGGCTTTTGAGTGGAACACCTGCGAACTGGAGAGTCAGGGCGTGATTCAGGGACCTCCACCAGGTCCTGGAAACAGAGCTATGTCAGTGCAGCCCCAATGTGCCTGGGAGAGACGGCAGGGGATCCCACCCAATGGACCACACACGTGTGAACTAAGACCTACTGTGTGCCAGTGACACAGCAGACAGAAGCTCACAGTGAGAGTGGAGAGAAACGGCTGGAAGGAGGGAGGAGAAGAGCCATCAGACCAGGTGTGGTGGCCGCAGGGCAGCAGAGATACAGCGAGTGGGAAGGCATGGACAGTAGGGTGATGCACCTCGTGGGGTGGGAGGGATGTTGAAAGTGGAGGTAGAGGGGTTTGGTCCTCACGACAGAGGTAGAGGGGAAATGGATTTCTTAGCTGGGGCATAACGTTCAGAGAAGGGCTGCAAGGCTGGGAACTTCCATGGGTGAAGTCCTTGGGATTCCGTGGACTGAGTTCTGTGGACTTCAGTGTGTGCAGAATGAGGGTACGCTATGTTGAACTGTGTCCCCCTCCCCAAATTCATGTCCTTCCTAGATTCCCAGAATGTGACCTTATTTAGAAATAGGGCCATTGCAGACGTAATTCATAGAGTTAAGACAAGATCATACCTGAGGAAGGTGGCTTCTGAATCCAGTATGACTGGTGTCCTTCTAAGAAGAGGAGAAAAGACACAGACACAGACACAGACACAGAAGGATGATGAGAGAAGCAGAGATCGGGGTGATGCGTCTGCAACCCAAGGAGGGCCAGTGATTGAGGGCAACCACCAGAATCCCTCCCTCCGAGCCCCCCTGAGGAATCAACCTACTGACACCTTGATTTGGGACTTGTAGCTTCCTGAGTATCAGAGAATAAATTTCTGTTGTTTGAAGGCATGCAGATTGTGGGTGTTGGTTCCTGCTCCCCCCACAGGAAGCCAGGAAGGGGCATAGGGGAGGGGGATTGAGGAAGAAGAGAAAGTGAGGACACATCCTCCGGAGTGAAGGATGGCTGGGCAGTGGCTCAGCAGAGGAACCTCAGCAAAGAAGCCGGCAGGCACCCCTGCCTCCCTCCAGCCCCATCCACAGAAGACAGGGGGCAAAGTCCTCCCAGGAGGAAGCCTGCAGACAGACGGCTTGCCCCTCGGCGCCCCTGCACATCTTCCTAGTTCCTGTTCCACGCATTTCATAAACAGATACCACTGTAGCCACATGCTTCATAAAGGTTTCTGAGCCTCCTCCGGAAATTAAAGGATTTTTCTGGTTATTAAATGTGTACCAAATGATTGTTAAGAGCAGGTCTTGTTTTTCCATTTAAGTTTTGGGTCGTTTCAAAGAGAAAACACAATGCCCCCATTTTCCTCACTAAATTATAGCCCTGGACTTCCCCCTATAAATTCAAAATTGGAGAAGGCTGAGGGCAGAATGGCCCCATTCACACAAAAACTCCAAAGGATAGTTTTCCTGTGAGTTTCGGGCTTCTGTGCTTCCCACCCCCAACCCGTGTGTGAAGTCGCTTACGGCTTGCCATCATTGATATCATGTCGCTCTGACAAGGTGTCAGTAGGTTGATTCCTCTGTGAAATTTCCTAAAAACAACCATACAAAAGTTTCTCTTCTGTCCTATCAGGGCGGCTCATGCACATGGAAACTGCAAATTGGTTTCTAAAAAAGGGGGGCCTCGTCCCAATGGCTGGATTGCAAAAGGACATCCCCGTCTGGGTAGCTGAGTCAAAAAAAAATTTCAGTGCTGAGTAAGCCACTTAGGAGGAAAGGATGTGACCCAGGGACAGGGACCGGGGCTTGGAGAGCGGAGCCCTGGTTGGGTTTCAGCTCCCATGAGGACCCCACTGGCACCAAGCCCGCGTGGCACTGGTGGGCGCAGCAAGCCCGGTCCCGCTCCAGAACCAGGGATCCTTTGTCATCTCTGCCTTGGAACTCAAGGATTCTGCTAAAGGTGCCCCCGCCTGACTGTGGGCTGCCTTGCGGGCCCGTCTTGCCTGCCGCTGTCAGTCTTTTCCAGACACGGCTCATCCTCATAACACAGTTGTTGAACTTAAATGCACGTATCTCCGAGACTGGAAGCCTTATTTTATCCCACCAACCCGCCGCCAAGCAGCTTCTGCCATCTGTTGTCCTCCGGGTCTTTGATAACTAAACCCAGACAGGAGATGTAAGACAAAATTCTGGGTAGAAGGAAAAGCCCACGTTTCATCCTTCTGGACCAGAGAAAAGGCATGATTATTATCATGTCATTTTTTCCCCCTCTGGGCTCGACTCATCCTTGTCCCTGCACATAAAGGCTTTCCCCCCTTACCAGCAAGGTCACTGCCAGGGGTTGAGACCAAAGACTGACCACCTTGGAGCCCCATTGCGTCCCTCCGTTTGCTTCAACGCTACCCTGAAATTGGCAAAGGAAATGGAACCACAAGCCTCACGAGGCTGCCCCAGCCATTGCGCCCCTGGAATAACTGGAAGTCGCGAGCCACAGATCTGGGGTGCGGCTCGTCACTCAGCCCTTGCAGGGTGGCTAATGCAGATGTCCGGAGGTGGTGGGGACCTTGGTGGCAGCCATGAAGGTGACAGATGGGACCTGCAGGGGGATCAAAGTCGCAGTTACACAGTGATGAAATAAGGAGTGACTTCTCGGCCTTGTTCCAGCTTCCAGGGCTGAGGGCTTGAAGAGGATTTATGTGAAGCCTTTGAAGTTAGCTACTCTCATAGCTCTTGGCCGGCCTGCTTGAGTTTGCGGAAAGATAGGAGTTATTGGAGATAGGAAAGAGCAATCCGATACAAGAGAAAAGGAAACAGACTTGGAGCTGCTTCCTTCAGGGAGGCAAAGACAGCCTGTGTGCCATGTGTCTCTTTCCCTGTCCGTCTGGCTTGCTCCTCCAGCCGTGGGAGGCAGTGCTGCAGGAGTGGTGAGTTTGCTCTTAGGGCTCCAGACCAGGTGACTTACAGCAGGAAGGGGGAGCAAAGGGTGCTTCCCGGAGATGCCTTGCCACCTCCACCTAAATCTGGAGGAATCTGTCCTCGAGAGAAAGGCTTTTAAATGCACTTAGATCGAGCACAGTCCTTCAGAAACCCCGATTTTGATGGCATGGGGTTTGGGGGGTTTTTGTTGTGGTGGTGGTTCATTTTTCTTAGGTTCCTAGGACTGCCAGAACCAAGTGCCACAGATTGAGTGATTTAAAAAACTGAAATTTATTCTATTTTGGAGGCTGAAAGTCCAAAATTAAGTTGTCAGCAGGGTCGTGTTTTCACTGAGGGCTCTAGGGGAGAATCCTTCCCTGCGTCTTCCAGCTCCCGGCCATTGCAGCATACCTGTCATCCCTTGGCATGTGGCGGCACCACTCTGGTCTCTGCCCCTGGCTTTACATAGTCTTCCCTCCGTGTGTCTTTTTGGGAAGGACCACCAGCCAGACTGGACCAGTGCCCACCCATATGGCTTCATTTTACCTTACTTGCTTCTTTAAAGGTGCTGTCTCCAAATCCAGTCACATTCTGAGGTCCTGGGGAATTGGCAGCCATGGCACAGGGAAGTTCACAGTCCCCATGCGGAGGTGACAGATCTCCCATCCAGTCCTGTACTGGCCTCTTCTACCAAGAAGCTGTGTTGGTCTTGGTACTGATAGGTACCAAGTCGGGGAAGCATGGGTTGGGTTTGCCCTCTGGGCATCCAGCCGATGTCCTTGCTAAACACAAGGGACTGAGAGACTAGGCTGAGGAGCTCTCATGTGTGACCAAGCCACTTTGGAGATCCCCCAATGTCTGGTGGGATGCCCACTCCATCCCTGGCCAAGGTGGGCTCCTTATAGCCATTGGCTCCCAGCCAGGCTTTCGGCTACATGCTGTACCTGCTTTGGGGACATGTGAGGATCCCCAGGTCACCTGCAGGCCTCAGAGGAGATGAAGGGAGCCAGGAATCCTGACTTGAGCTCACTCATCCCACCTTCCTGTGACCATGTTTCACTCCCTGACACCCACGCATCCCCATGTGGGGATGGGGTTATCTCCCCCAAGGATCCAAACAGGGAGCAGAAGAAAAGCCCATTTTCTTTGGGCTACCCCTAGAACATTCAGTTTGGGGGAGATTGGCACAAGCAAATATGATCACCAACTTTCCATTCTTTGATCTTCCTTCTCCTTGTCCACCAGGGCTGGAAAGAACTGAGCTTCCCCTGTTTCTCAGAGGAGAGACTTGTATGCAATGTCTTGAGTTTTCTAGGTTATAGGAATTTCAGATATTCAATCTCTAGGCCTCAATCCTTACATGGTGATAGGAGCTAAAGGAATTTCTAAAATTATCTCTTGCCATTCAATGCCTGACTTTCAAGAACACTGTCTTGCTGAGAACATAAAAACCTATATTGTGTATCAGAAGTAGAAAACCTAGTATCTTGCTAGTTTTTCTCCATGTCATGCCTTCCAGGGCAGCCAGAAGATCAGCCCTCTCTACCCACAGACCCTCCAGCTCAGCCAGGACTCCTAGGGTGCCCCACCACCTCGGAGCTGACCCCGAGACCAGGAGGATAGGACAGAGACTCTGACCAACGGCTAGCTCTAGAGCCGGCTTCTTTCCTCCTTGGGGGCCAGGAGCAGCTAGTGGTCATCCGGTGATCTCCTCTTGGGTAGCAAGACAAAAACCAGATAACCAGAACACTGGCTCAATACGGATTCTTTCAAGATCAGTTCTTCCTACTCCTGGACCTCGCCTCCCAACTTAAGGGCCAAGAATTTCACCAAGTTCTCTTTGGTTCTAATGTGCCCCATCTCTTTCAGCCTAAACAGCTCCCAGCAGAAGGGGGGAGGCTGTATGCATTCTCTGTAACTGCCATAATAAATCACCACAAACCAGGAGACCCCCCAAACCACAGAACTTGATTCTCTAACAGTTCTGGAGGCCAGAAGAGTGAAATCAAGATGTCATCAAGGCTATGTTCCCTGAAGGCTCCAAAGGCTGTAGGGGAGGATCCTTTTTTTAGCTCTTCCAGCCTCTGGAGGTGCTTGGCACCCTGTGGCATTCCTTGGTTTGTGGCTGACTCACCCCAGTCTCTGGCTCGTCTTTACATGGTCTTCTTCTCGCCTCTTCTTTCGTTCCTCTTCTCCTCTTATAAGGAGAAGCCATTGGACTTAAAGCCCACCCTAATCTAGTATGACCTCATCTTAATTACATCTACAAAGACCTTGCTTCCAAATAAGGTCAGAAATCAGGTTCCAGGTGGATATGAGTTTTGGGGTGCGGGGACACTATCCAACCCACTGCAGAGACTCGTGGGTCAGTACTCCCTAATATTGTTCTCACTCTGGTGGTGAAACCCCAAGCACAGAGTAAGTGTTCAGGAAGGGAAAGGTGCCCGCTCGTTCTCCCAAAATGTACCATACTTATCTGAAAGCTGTACAGGTTTTCATAATAGCCTCACACATGCCTTCCAAAGGTAACAGCTCCTGCAAATATTGGCCTGCAGCATTTGCTCCGGGCTCACCCACGCTCCCCCTTTCTGAAACAGCTCCCCCCTTCCCATGGTCATTTATGCCCATTTGCCTATTTGTTTATACCCTTTCTTGTTCCAAAAAGGATTTCAGGCAGATGGTTTTTATTACCAGGCTAAATGAATACAGCAAGATCCTGTAGCAAATACAGTGTTCTCCGCAAACATAAATTTCCATGAAACGAACATGAAAAAAACCCCAAAGCATTTGGAAATTAAAATGATGGTGTTAAGTTTGACATCGGGCTCCTTTCTTATTTTCGTTGACTCTCTGAAACATAGTGCATTCCTTGCTGCTCTGCATTTTCAAGCTCTGTGTGTTCTTTCTCGTTTTTTTGGTTAACCTCTTCGTGGAAGAGGCCTCTGGTCAGGAAGGGAGACTCTGGATCATTAAGAGGTGAAGGTAGAGATTCAAGGGCCTCATTTTAGGGCACAAGCTTCAGAAGGGAGATTGAGTAAGGTCCGTCAGGGTACATACAAACGTCACTCTGTGCTTATCAAACTGAATATTGAGAATATTCCTGTCCCTTTGGAAAGGGGCCTGTGTCTGAGTGTGTCTTGAGAGCCTGACTTTCCCATCCACATGCTGCCTGATCCGTAGCAGCTGAGATCTTTGCGAACGGTTTCCAGCTGGGACCCAGCAAAGCCGTGCTGGTCACTCAGCCCCAGTGAACATTAGCCAGGACTGGAATGGAGAGCAAGGCCTTTCTGAAAATCGTGCTTGAGCCCCATTCTTGTTCACTCAACAAATCACGATGGAGCCTTCAGTGCCGGCCTGCAGGGCTCCACCCTGAGCCAACTTTGCTCATCACCACAGCCTTTTCCGAAGGCTTGCCTGTGGAGGAAGGAACTGAAGCTTGGGTTGGAGGCCCAGATTTTTCTATGACCAGCTGTGAAGACGGGACAAGATGCCTAAACTTGATAACAGATGCCTCACAGTGCCATCTGTAGGGTTAGATAATAGTTTGCACACAAGCACTCAGTAAATTAGAAGGTGTAGGGAACCCAGAGGTGTGGCACCAATGTCAGCCATGGGGAGGGTAACAATTAGGAGTCTGGCACAGGTGAGGCCTTTGTTCAGAATGGCAGGCGGATGACGTGGCAATCTTCACTGATCCCACCTGGCAGTGGGCTCCCCACCAAGTCCTGCAAAGGGCTGCATGGCCACCCCCACCTGTACCAGGCTGAGTAGGCCTTCCCACAGTGCCTCCTTGAGGAAAGGAGGGCTCATTGCAGGGAGGCCCCTGTTTCCTGGCCTTAAATCCTCCAGTAGTCCTTCATCCTCCCAGGCGGGCCAGGGTCTGGATCTGGCATTTGGCTCTCAGAATTATCTAGAATAGAGATAAGAGGACAGAGTTGTCCCGGTTCATATCTGAGAACATTTATTCCAATGAAACTCCTTTCCCATAAACTAATGAACTCCTCCAACACCACACAGAATGGCGAAGACAAGACACACATCTTCTGTGTATGTGTGTGTTTGTCTTTTATTGTGGTAAAATACAAAGAACCTCAACTCACCATTTTAATCATTTTTAAGTGTACAGTTCGGTGGCATTAAGTACATTCACGTTCTTATGGAACCATCACCACCAACTGTCTCCAGAACTTGTTCAGCATCAGAAACTCGGTCCCCACTAAACACCAACTCCCCATCCCCCTCCCCAGGCCCCAGTAACTATCCTGCTACTTTATGACTCTATGAATCAGACTCCTCTAGGGACCTTCCTTAAGTAGAATCATGTAATATTGACTCTTGTGACTGGCTTATTTCACTGAGCATAATGTCTTCAAGGGTCACCCGTGTTGCAGCATGTGTCACAATGTCATTCCTTTCTAAGGCTCCACTGTTTGGAGAGACCTAATTTTGCTTATTCATTCATCTGTCAGTGGACATTTGGGCTCTTTCCACCTTTTGGCTACTGTGAATAATGCTGGAATGAACATGGGTGTAGAAATGTCTGTTTGAGTTTCCAATTTCAATTCTTGTGGCCTCTTAGTATTTAAGCCATAATTCTTTCATGGTCACTATGTATCAGATGATCTCTGGGCACTTGGGCTGTGGTGTTCCCGGTACCCATCTCATTTAACAGGTTAAATCTTCCTGTGTCTACAGTATAAAAGAGCCATTAGCAAATACAAGATCACGTTGAAATACCTGTTGCTGAGACTGTGGTCAGCTGCATTAGGGCACCAGATAAATAAAAGGGAGGTCATGTCTCATAGATGTGTTGTTTAAATTTCAGAAACTTCCCATCTCCTGCCAAGTTACCAACCTTAGCCAACATATCTATGTTCAGATAGCACCAGAGAAGCCCTGCTTGAACTAAAATCTACCTCGTCTTCTAGGATAAAAGCATAAATAGGATCCTATTTAATTCATTTCCCCATGGTCTTCCCTGTTAAATACATTTGCCATCAGTTCACTTGTCTATTTCCTACTTGGAAATGTACCCACTATTCTTTCCAACACTCTTTCTAGGTAGACTCTGAAGCACAATTAACCCTAGCTATTTCTGAAGGATTCTTTCAAGAAACGGGCAAATGCTGTGATTTATAGTTGATGGAAAATGAGGGGTTCCCCTTGATGAGGCTACATGGCTTCCAGATAATTACTCGGTTTTCCTTCCTTGTCACTTTGTTGCCATTTAACTCAGGGTGAGAGGGTGTCCTGAGGCAGCCAAGGCAGAAGCTTCAGAAAACAAAGCCAAGCGTAAGAATAGGATGGCATCTTGCTTTTGCTCTGTATTTGGAAATGAACTTCACTGATACAGCGCCTTCTTCTCTATCGATTTAGCCCGAATTCAGGTATCAATGCTGCCAGCTGAGACTTCCTGGTCCTAATGAAAATCACAGTCTCATCCCACAGCATAGAGATAGTAAGAAGTAACTGGTGAGCCACAGATATCCCCAGCTGTGATGGGTTGAATCCTGTTCCCCCAAAAAAGATACGTTTAAGTCCTAATTCGGGTACCTGGGAAGGGGACCTCATTTGGAAATAGGGTTTTTGCAGATACAATCAAGTGAAGACGAGGTCATTGAGCCCTCATTCAATACGTCTGGTGTCCTCATAAGAGGAAAATGCCCGGTGAAGAGAGGGACGCAGAGGCAAGAAGCCAAGTGAAGACAGAAGCAGAGACTGGAGTAAAACCAGCTGCAGGCAGAGCAGGGCTAGGATTTCGGGACACCACTGGAAGCTGGGAGAGGCAGGGAGGGATCCTACCTGGACACTCTGGAGCGTGGCCCTGCTGCCACCTGGATTTTGGACTCCTCCAAAATTGAGAGAGTACATTCCTAGTATCTTTTCTTCCAAATGACCCCAGGGCACCCAATTTTAAAGTAGACTGTGGCTGAACCTGATGGTCTGGCGTGCCCTTCCCGCCTCCCCATGAAGGGCCAGTAAGTCCTTGATCATCCTCCTGAGGAAAGAGACCAGACTGCCCAGTCCTCTGATGGATACATGGATACACACCTGTCCCTGCCCACTGTGGGGTGGTGAGAGCTGTGAGGTTGGTTGTTTCCTTGTTGCAACTGGGCTTCTCTTCACGCCTGAGCTGACAGCAGGCAGGCAAGGAGCCGCCTCCACCTCACCGATCCCTCCATAGATTATACCATCATTGATGCCAGGACTCCAAACCAGCACCTTACCAACCTGGTGCCCACAAGAGCCCTCTCTGTGAGGGGGCAGCAAAAACTCTCCTTCGGTGACAGGAGTGTGGCAGCTGCCAGCTGATGTTGGTGATGTGATGTATATAGTGATATGAGTCCAGACACTGAGGCCAATCTGCCTGGGTTCAAGTCGACTCTACCACTTAGAGCTGGGTGACCCTGGGCAGGTCATTTATCTTCTTGGAGCCTCCATCTCCCCACCCAGAAAATGGTGCAAATAGTCGTGCCTAAAGCAAAGGAATATTTTAAGGATGAAGTTAGTAAATATATGTAATGTGCTTAAAACCACAAACAGCACACGATGAGTGCTATGTTAGTGTTCAGTATTATTTTACTATTGTTATTACTAATACGAGGAACTCACCAAGGTCAGACCTTTGCCACGTTAAAATGAAATCTGGAACAAAGGTTTCCATGGGAGTCTCGTAGCTTCAATTGGATATGCTGTCAATAAATTGAGCAAGGTCAAGCTTGCAATGGCCTTTACCCCAAGAAGAGAGCCAAGGCTCTGCTAACTGCAGGCTCAAGTTGCCTGCTTGTGTGTTACTCAAATCAAAAGGAGCCCAAAGCAGAAACCCCAAAACACAGGCCTCCTGCATATATAACCTCCCTTTCCTTAAAATTGTTCATTCAACAAACTTTTTACCAACTTCCAATGCCTGTCAGACTTTAGCCCAGCTCTATGAGAAATCAGAAAATGAATCAAGCTTCAAACACAAGCCGAGAGAATAAAGGTGATATCATCGTCCGTCATCTGTTGTCCGTCCGTCCGTCCATCCATCCATGCATCCCTCCATCCATCCATCTATCTGTGCATCTGTCCATCCATCTAATCTGAAGTATCTACTGGCTTCCATCATATCTGCAAGGACAGAAGTCACCAGTCAATGGAATGATTTTAGGAGTATTAGAAAATGCTCAAGACCTTCCTCTTCTGATCCTCCTTTGTACCCTGACTGGTATTTGACATTTCACTATTAAATCTTTATTCTTTAGACTTAAAAATACCTCCTGGGAGGGATAAAAATGTTAATAATCCAAGGTTATTGATGGCAGGTAGGAGAAACAAGGATGAGGGTCTCGGGTGGAAAAGGAGGGCTAGAACCCCCAAGCCTAACCTCCCTGTCTGCCCATTCTCGCTTGTGCAGCAGGCTCTGTGTGCCCGCACCCCCCACACACTGAGGGGGCAAGGGCAGTGTCTATCTTGCTCACCAAGCCCCCTGTTGCTCACATAGGTTTGAGCTCAATCAATCAATCAATCAGTCAGTAAATTGGTGAACCTGTGTCTTCATCCTCTGGCCCAGGAAAGGCTCATTTGTCCATCAGGAGCCGTAGGCCAGGGCCATGGGCCTCGGAGTTTTCACACTTCAGCCCAGAACAGGAATGAATTGTTTCAGAGAAAATCAATATTAACAAAGGTTTAACAAAAGTCTATAAAACATAGGGGCCTGGGTGGCTCAGTCCGTTAAGCATCTGCCTTTGGCTCAGGTCATGATCCCAGGGCGGGGATCGTGCTGCTTTTTCTCTCTTTCTCTCTCTGTCAAATAAATAAATAAAATCTTTTAAAAAATGGAAATCTTTAAAAAGTCTACAAAACATAACATTCTGTCCACTTTGTTCATTGTTAAATGTAGTATTTATAAAAGTATCATAGCCTTTTGAAACTATTTGCGGTTCACATTTTGTCTCTGCAGAGTTTCCCAAATATACACAATCAGTGCCAAGATTTCAAAGGCGGTTGTAAATTGAATGTATTACTTGTAGCCAAATCACCCCCAAAGACAAAAGGATAAAAATCATCCCCCCAAATTCCCAGTATAAAATTACAGATCATGTGGGTGCATTTTACTGTAGATGATATTCACTGAACAGAAGAGGTTCTGGACCTGTGAGGGCTCTGAACTAAAGATGGTTTTGTTTACAACAGTTACTTCAAGAGAAGAGATTTTTACAAAGAAGCTGTGTGGATTTGGTTGTGGGTCAGTTCTCAATCAGTAATAATCTAACTGCTTAGACACTTCTGAACTGTTCCAAGCTTCCCAGCGCTTCCACAAGACACCCCTCTGCCCTCACCTTCCCATTGCCAGCGACACAGAGGCCAGACTCTGGTCCCTGATCAGTGCCATTTGCCCGTGGCTGAGCTCCTTCATCGTCATTAAGCACCAACCAAAGCCATGCAGACAGAGGACTGCAGTGAAGAGAACGCAGGAGCCAAGTCCCCGCCCTTGGAGCATCATGATGGAATCAGTGAGAAAGGGACAGAGACATGAGTCAAGCTAAATTCTGTATCCCAGAATGCCCAGCACAGCCCCGTTCCCTCAGGTGCTGTCCTACCTTTCAGGATTATGCCCAGTCCTATCAGGCTCTCCAGGCAAACTTCTCATAAATCCCAAGAAAGCCACCTTCTTCTTTTGGCATTGGCTTCACATTTCGCCTTGTCCCTTATCTCTAACTCAAAGCAAATCATCCCTCCTTCCACACGTGCCTCACAACCCACCCAGTTCCATACTCTACCAGCAGACATCACCTAACTGCCTATATCTGCAATTGTGGCTGAAAAAATAAAACACAGTTGCATGTTGGTCAAAACTCAATGGCTTGTGTCCAGAGCACAGCAGCCGGCAAGTTGAGAAACTCTTGGGTTGCTCAATTTGATAAAAGTCCCAAGCAGCACGGGGACAACTGCCAGGTGACTGGCCCCGGGGATGGTGGGTGGCCAGGGCCACAGGAGGGGCTGGATCATGGGCAGGCATCAGGCTGTTTGCAGGCGAGTCTTGAGTATGGACTCCAAGGAGGAGAGCACAGGCCATGGGCCTGGCGCAGGGAGCACAGCAGGTGGCCTGGGCTGACAGTGGATGGACCTCGGCGCTTGGCGGGACGGTCAAGGCTTTATGCCGGCCGCCCTGGAGAGTCACCGGAGGGTGTTTTAGGGAGGAGATGACTATGTTCAGACGTATTGGGCACTTTTCCAAAGTGCAGAAATGACATTTCTGGTTGGTCCTGAATGTCTGCCTTGGCCCGGCTGCTTCCTGTCGTGCACAGGGCAGTTAACCATTCAACCGATAACACCTGTGCCCACGCAGGTCCTTCTCAAAGGGCAAGGTAATACTTTTCTCTCAAATCCTCTGGCCTTGAAGCTTCCAATTGGTGGAAGAGGGAAGACTGGAGGGTGGCATCGTCCGGGAGGAATCCTGGTCCCACACAGGCTGGCCCGGCCAGGGTCTGGAGCAGCCCCACTGATGAGGCACCTGATGAAGGGGATGGAACTCGGAGCCTCCTCATGTGAGTTTGGGGTGAGGCGATGAGTCGGGAGGGTTTGGGGTTGACAGTCAGTTGTCTGGGGGTTTTGTGAGGCCCTGCCGACCAGAGCCGTGGGCGGGCAAGTGTTCTCCAGGTGACAGGCAAGAAGGCAGCTGGAGGGGGCCTGGGGACCCCTGGGGGGACCCCAGCAGCCAGGAGTGAGGGCAGCTGGGTTCCTAATGAGCCAGGAAGGTCAAGACCCCGTTCCGGAGTGTTTGGGCAGAACTCTTTCATCACTGGCTGGCCCCGGTCTGGGGGCAAGGACTAAATCTGTTGAGTGTTTCAAGGCGGCGTCAGCTTGAGCTCACTGTCCCTGACCCTTTGCACTGTGACTGGCTTGTTTCTCCTGCAAAGAGGGCCAGGCAGGGTGTCCAGAGTTTCCAGACATGGGAGACTTATCCTCCCCACAACCCGCACCCCTCCCCGCCAACACACACACACACACACACACTGGCATGGGAGAAGGGTCAGGAAAGTTATAGATCTCTCTTAATAAGGGTAAAACGGGGGAAATTCCATGCAATCTGATCTGTGAGTTAATCCTTCAACTACCTTGAACCCCACATCCCAACAGCTGCCGTGGTCTTCCCAGGATGGGCGGTCTTCCCGAGGCCTGCTGGGAGGGCCACAGGCAAAGTCGAAAGGGATCCAGGATTAGTGCCCTGAGAGGGTCCCCAAACGCGGAGTCACTCAGGACCCTGGCTTTTGGCTGCACATTCCCACCGAGACATTTAATTCCTGCAGTTTTCAAGACCAAAAATCTTTTAATCGCTTGGTTTAGTTTTGAAGTCTTGGGAAACCAGAGAAGAGCCCCATTGCTGCGTTCTCCGGCGACTCCGTGCCAGGTCTGGGTTCAGTGCAGGGTGTGTCCGGGCTGGCTTGGATGGAGTCAGGAATGGATTTATCCGTGATGACATAAATCTGCAGCACAGGCCTTGCATTCGCTGGGCGTCCGCACAGCGCTTACAGGTTTTTACATATATTATCTCAGCATCTTCTAGACAGTTCTGGGAAGCAGCAGTTATGAGGTAGACAGCCAGGTGAGTCATGTAAGGCTGAGCTGTTTGCTCGAATTAGTGAGACTTGAAGTCGGCCTCCATTCTTATCTGGCACCATCTGCTTTGCAAAAATCTCTTTCGGTTACTGTGTGTCACTTACCCACATCTATAATGGGATCGATGCTTCTTAAGCATCTACAGAGAAACCTGTCAAAAAAAGGGGGGGGAGGGAGAAACATAAATTCTTCCTTTGGTGCCATGAAAATGTTACTATAAATATTTGTTTTCTAGGTTTTTCTAGATAAAAATCAATACAATTGAATGCCAATTCTTGTCTTTAAAAAAATCGTCCTATCGTTTCTATCAGGGAATATCTTCCATTACACAGAACAAGAAGTCTAAGAGTCTGTTTTCAAGGCTTCTTCCGATGTCTTGTTTTAAAATACAGATGGTCCATCCGTCTTGCCAGTTCAGGAGTGATTCTTGGCGCTTTGAAATGCAAACATTCCTCTCTCCAGATGATCTTCATACTCCTCACACTGTTTGCGGGGACGGGGACGAGCGGCCGCCAGGGCCACAGACTTCTTCCCGGGGCTGCCAACAGCAATATGGCTTCGGGAATTTTCCACTGGGGGCTGTGTGCTGGGAGGGGGCCCAGGGCTTGCTCTTAGAGGGCTCCCGTGTGGGAGACCCTGGGAGGAAAAAGGAGCAGCGGGGGCTCAAACACCTCACCCCTTCTCGCTAGGGGCTGGGGGCCCTGCCAGACTCCGGGGGCTTGGAGCAGAGTCTCTGAGAAGAAGCAAGACCCCAGAGGCAACTAGCTGTTCCCTCCTGGGCTTGGACGTGCACACCCAATGGCACGCACACCTACAGCTTCCCTGGAACAAGAGGAAAGTGAAAACAGATTTAGAATGACAGGTCTGTTTCCGTTGGAGTCCACTCTCGGGCACAGGAGGCCGCCAATAGCTTTGTTTTCCAAAGGCTTCTCCTTGCCAGGCATTTACAGAGGCATCTGGGCTACACTTAAATGAGGAAAAAATAAACAGATGAAACCAAATTTTCTTATTCTGCAGCATACTGCAAAAGCGTCTCCTGTTCAACATCTCAATGAGATGTGCTCATGGGTTTAAGGGAGGAAAACTCCCAACGTCCAGTTCCTGGCTCCGTCCATAAACAGTAGGACAGGCTTCAAGGGCCTGCTACCTGCCAGGTCCCACAAGACCCCACCCTCAGGAGTGCCCCATGCTTGTTGGATGCACTGCATTATATTTCATTCACCTTGAAATTCATAATGATTTTTGAACAAGGGGCCCTGCATTTTCATTTTGCACTGGCTTCTGCCAATGATGTAGCCCGTCCTGAGAATGGGCAAATGTGACCTATGGTGGCCTGTTCTCTTCAGAGAAAATGCACAACAGGGCCCTTTGTATGTGTCTGAAGACTAAGCTAGAAACACCGAGAGCTATTTCATCAGCGAGGTTTTTGCCTTAATGAAGACTCTGCGATCTGAAATTTCATACCTCAATTAATTTTAAATTTCTTAAAACGTTTTAGAAACACATACCTGGAAGTATCGCTGGTCTCCCTCCGAGGGCTGAGCCAGTCATATCTTTACTGACGTGAGTGATATTCTTTGGGGCCAAGGACAGGAGATTTGTTCTCAGGGGGCCATCCAGGAAAATATAAATGCCCTATGTTGGCCAAGATTGATACATGACGTGGGCTGAGTACCCAGGAGGGGCTGGGTGAAAGAGGATTGGGGTGATAAGAACAAACTTATCACCAAACCAAACACACTTGCTAAGGGGATACTTGATTGTCCAAGTCCTGGAAAGAATGTTCTGGGCTCATTTGCCCCATCTTGGTCCTCTCTCGAACCCATTACAATCATTCACCAAAACTGTCCAGGGTCTGCAGTTTCCTTCATGTTGCTGAATCCCACAGTCATTTCTCAGTATGCATTCAGATTGCTTGATTTGTCTGATGACTTGATCTGGTGCATCTCTCTCTCCAACATGGATCTCTGTCCTCAATCACTGCGCTGGGCGGTCTCCCCTCTCATGGCCACTCCTGGGCCCCATGCTACTGACCCCTACTCATCACCCAATCTCTGATGTTAAAGGGTTCCTGAGTCACTGGGCAGGCCCTGTCCTTCCCTGTCTATGGGTGTCATCCAGTCTCATGGCTCTTAATCCGAGGTGTATGCTGTTGTGTCTTAAATGGCCTTCTCCAGTCCAGTCTCCTCCCTGAACTCTGCATGTCTACATCTAACCACAGGTGTCCCTACCTGGGCAATGATAGCCATCTCAAACTCAACACATTCAAAACATGATTCTCTTCTGCCCTTCACCCTCCAAACCTGCCCATCTCCTACTGTCTTTACCTTCTCAATAAATGGCAGCTGCATTCCTCAAGCTGCCTGAGCAGAAACCCTGGGGCTGTGTTTGACTCCTGTCTCTCACACCCCACAGCTAACCTGTCAGTGAACCTTGTCAGCCTCACCGATCTCTTTTTAGCACTTACCTTTGTCACTGCTAGCATCATCTACCTGGGTCATTACAGGAGTCTGCATTGGTCTCTCTGATTCAGCCCAGGTGTGATCTTGGACAAGTTACTTTACCTCTCTAAGCCTCAGTTTCCCTATCATAAGTGGGGACAACAACATGCACATCACAGATTTCTTAAAGGATTAAATAAGCTGATGTCAACAGAAGCACTTAGCCTATGTTTGGCATTTTGCAAACAGTACATTTAGCTGTGATTGCTTTACTCTTAGCATTAATAACTAACAGCTTCTGTGCACCTGGGCTCAAAAAGCTAAATTTACAGAGAATGAACATTAAACATCATTTTTTAAAAGGTTTTATTGATTTATCTGACAGACAGAGATCACAAGTAGGCAGAGAGGCAGGCAGAGAGAGAGAGAGAAAGAGAGAGAGAGAGGAGGATGCAGGCTCCCCGCTAAGCAGAGAACTCAATGTGGAGCTCGATCCCAGGACCCTGGGATCATGACCTGAGCCAAAGGCAGAGGCTTTAACCCACTGAGCCACCCAGGCACCCCATTAAACTTCATTTTTAACTATATTTTATTTAGCAATAATAAATCTCAGTCGTATGTTTTCATTTGACACCACAATTTTAGTCACTGTAATATATCATATCCCCAGTTCAGTTTCACAAGCTTATAAAATTCATGGAAGAGTTACCTTATTCATGGAGGTTTCTGGCCCAGCTAGGACAATGTCCTATTGCTTGTTTTCATTTCTGTTTTGAAATTAAGGCCCAAAGGGAGGTACCACTGAGCTTTACTGTATTTCCACAGGAAAGCCTGGCAGCCTGGGATCAATGGATTCATACACTTCCAATCTGGAGAGGTTGAGTTATTTGATTGCTGTATGGGTTACTTACTGTAGTTGGCACTTGCTCTTGAGTTTCCACAACTACAGTCTTCCAAATTCTTCCTTCTCTGTGTTCTCTAACCTCTCCTTAGATACTGTCCTCTACACTTTGGGACATAAAGCTATTGCCTTGTTGTTTTCCATGACAAATGCAAAGTCACCAGACTGTGCTCGATGCCTGTTCTGGGAAGGATCCACTTCTCATATTCAGACATGAGCACTTCTTTTCTACAACCTCCCATGCTGCCATTCAGTTAGTCTCCTGTATTGATTTCCTAGGGCTGCTGTGACAAAGTACCCAAATTGGGTGGCTTAAAAAAACAGAAACTTATTCTCTTACAATTCTGGAGACAGGAGTCTAAAGTCAAGAAGTCAGCAAGGTTGGTTCCTTCTGACCATGGAAAACCCTGTTCCATGTCTCTCTCCCAGCTTCTGAGAGTTGCTGGCAAATCTTAGCATTTCTTGGCTTGAAGATACATCATTGCAACCTCTGCCTCCTCTGTCACATAGTGTCCTCCCTGTTTTTCCGTGTCTTCACAAGGCTGTCTTGTGATGAGAACAGCAGTGTTATTGGTTTAGGGGCCTACCCTACTCCAGTATGACTTCACTTAACTAATTATGTCTACAACAACCTTATTTCCAAATAAAGTCACATTCTGAGGCACTAGATATTAGGACTTCAACATTAACTTCTTTGGGGAGACCATAATTCAGCCTATAACATCCCTTATATAAAACTTTCCCTTGAAACATTTTAACTATGAGTCATCTAATCATCATTTAACACTTTATTTTTTTTAAAGATTTTATTTATTTATTTGACAGACAGAGATCACAAGTAAGCAGAGAGGCAGGCAGAGAGAGAGAGGAGGAAGCAGGCTCCCTGCTGAGCAGAGACCCTGAGATCATGACCTGAGCTGAAGGCAGAAGCTTAACCCACTAAGCCACCCAGGTGCCCCTCATTTAACACTTTAGACAATACCCATGTCTTTTTACCTTTTTTTTTTAAAGGGTTATTTATTTATTTGAGAGAGAGAGAACAGGCACACAAGTTGGGGGAGGAGCAAGGGAGAGACTCAAGCAGACTCCCCACTGGGCATGGAGGCCAATCTGGGGCTCAATATCACCGCTTATGAGATCATGACCTGAGCCAAAACCAAGAGTCGGACACTAAATGACTGAGCCACCCAGGCGCCCCATACCTTTTAATACATTTCTGTGTAACAGGTTTTTATTCACCTATGCCTTGAAAAATGAAAAACAACAACATAGCAAATCTAGACAACTATCTTGTCAGGAAAAACAGCTATGCAAAAGCAGCAGTGTGTTTTATTAAATGAGTCAATAATTTCATTTAGAAATATTTATCTGCTGTATTTGTAATGGATTCTAATTAAATCCGGTGGGTTGAAATTAGAGAGATAATGCCTCCTGAGAAATGGTTTAGAATTTTTTATGGCTGCAGTTACTTAAACTTACAGTTTTCACTAAAATCAATAGACTGTTCAGTCTCACTGAGTTGAAAATGGGTCTAACCACAAAAAGCCATGGTTTTCATCTGTATTAACACAGGCTTCTCCCCAAACCAGGGCTTGTTATGAAAAATAGATTTTTCTTTGGTCATCCAAAAAAGAGGGGAACAATTTAATCTATAAATTGTCATATCTATATGATGTGGGCATGATATTTCACATTGGTATCCCTGAATAGAACAAGCCAGCTCTAACCACCATGATAGTAATAAGCTAGTCAGACAATTATTCTGTCTCTGGCTGTCACAGAAAGACTGCCGTTCTTCTGCAACATCTGTAGATGGCAGAGAAATCCTCATAAATTTAAACTACAGATGCCTACCAGTCTGAAAAATAACCCAAGGAAAGTTACAGAATGTTTGGAATGGTAATGAAGGAAATTTCATTTTTAGAGCCCAAAACCCCACAGTATGGCCCATCCTGAATGAATATGAAATGGTTTTTCCAAAACATTACTTGATCCCTTTCTCATGATTCTTATATATTTGTGTAAGAGGATACACTATAATCGTACCTCCAGAGTATACCTGAGCTTCTAGGAAAGAGATCTGTTTCCTTTGTGCATTAATAAGAAACACAGTGCCCTATTTTCAACTTTTTGAGGAACCTCCATGCTGTTTTCCAGAGGGGTTGCACCAGCTTGCATTCCCACCAACAGTGTAGGAGGGTTCCCCTTTCTCCACATCCTCGCCAGCATCTGTCATTTCCTGATTTGTTAATTTTAGCCATTCTGACTGGTGTGAGGTGATATCTCATTGTGGTTTTAATTTGTATTTCCCTGATGCCGAGTGATGTGGAGCACTTTTTCATGTGTCTGTTGGCCATCT
>PISX010005178.1:0-111412 GCA_004024625.1 Mellivora capensis | reverse complement strand
CTGGGTCATAGAGTAGTTCTACTTTCAACTTTTTGAGGAACCTTCATGCTGTTTTCCAGAGCGGTTGCACCAGCTTGCATTCCCACCAACAGTGTAGGAGGGTTCCCCTTTCTCTGCATCCTCGCCAGCATCTGTCATTTCCTGACTTGTTAATTTTAGCCATTCTGACTGGTGTGAGGTGATATCTCATTGTGGTTTTAATTTGTATTTCCCTGATGCCGAGTGATATGGAGCACTTTTTCATGTGTTTGTTGGCCATCTGGATGTCTTCTTTGCAGATATGTCTGTTCATGTCCTCTGCCCATTTCTTGATTGGATTATTTGTTCTTTGGGTATTGAGTTTGTAAGTTCTTTATAGATTTTGGACACTAGCCCTTTATCTGATATGTCATTTGCAAATATCTTCTCCCATTCTGTCAGTTGTCTTTTGGTTTTGTTGACTGTTTCCTTTGCTGTGCAAAAGCTTTTGATCTTGATGAAATCCCAATAGTTCATTTTTGCTCTTGCTTCCCTTGCCTTTGACGATGTTCCTAGGAAGACGTTGCTATGGCTGAGGTCGAAGAGGTTGCTGCCTGTGTTCTCCTCAAGGATTTTGATGGATTCCTTTCTCACACTGAGGTCCTTCATCCATTTTGAGTCTATTTTCATGTGTGGTGTAAGGAAATGGTTCAATTTCATTTTTGCACATGTGGCTGTCCAATTTTCCCAACACCATTTATTGAAGAGGCTGTCTTTTTACTATTGGACATCCTTTCCTACTTTGTCAAAGATTAGTTGACCATAGAGTTGAGGGTCTATTTCTGGGCTCTCAATTCTGTTCCATTGACCTATGTGTCTGTTTTTGTGCCAGTACCATACTGTCTTGATGATGACAGCTTTGTAATAGAGCTTGAAGTCCAGAATTGTGATGCCAGCAGCTTTGGCTTTCTTTTTCAATATTCCTTTGGCTATTCGAGGTCTTTTCTGGTTCCATATAAATTTTAGGATTTTTTGTTCCATTTCTTTGAAAAAAATGGGTGAGATTTTGATAGGGATTGCATTAAATGTGTAGATTGCTTTAGGTAGCATCGACATTTTCACAATATTTGTTCTTCCAATCCAGGAGCATGGAACATTTTTCCATTTCTTTGTGTCTTTCTCAATTTCTTTCATGAGTACTCTATAGTTTTCTGAGTATAGATTTTTAGCCTCTTTGGTTTGGTTTATTCCTAGGTGTCTTATAGTTTTGGGTGCAATTGTAAATGGGATTGACTCCTTAATTTCTCTTTCTTCTCTCTTGTTGTTGGTGTAGAGAAGTGCAACTGATTTCTGTGCATTGATTTTATATCCTGACACTTTACTAAATTCCTGTACAAGTTCTAGCAGTTTTGGAGTGGAGTCTTTTGGGTTTTCCACATGTTGTATCATATCATCTGCAAAGAGTGAGAGTTTGACTTCTTTGCCGATTTGGATGCCTTTAATCCTTTTGTTGTTTGATTGCTGAGGCTAGGACTTCTAGTACAATGTGAATAGCAGTGGTGATAACAGACATCCATGCCATGTTCCTGACCTTAGCAGAAAAGCTTTCAGTTTTTCTCCATTGAGAATGATATTTGCAGTGGGGTTTTCATAGATGGCTTTGATAATATTGAGGTATGTGCCCTCTATCCCTACACTTTGAAGAGTTTTGATCAGGAAGGGATGCTATACTTTGTCAAATGCTTTTTTAGCATCTATTGAGAGTATCGTATGGTTCTTGTTCTTTCCTTTATTAATGTGTGTATCACATTGATTGATTTGAGGATGTTGAACCAACCTTGCAGCCCTGGAATAAATCCCACTTGGTTGTGGTGAATAATCCTTTTAATGTACTGTTGAATCCTACTGGCTAGTAATTTGACGAGAATTTTCGCATCTGTGTTCATCAAGGATATTGGTCTGTAATTTTTTTTTTTTTTTTTGATGGGATCCTTGTCTGTTTTTGGGATCAAGGTGATACTGGCCTCATAAAATGAGTTTGGAAGTTTTCCTTCCATTTCTATTTTTTGGAACAGTTTCAGGAGAATAGGAATTAATTCTTCTTTAAATGTTTGGTAGAATTCCTCTGGGAAGCTGTCTGGCCCTGGGTTTTTGTTTGTCTGGAGATTTTTGATGACTGTTTCAATCTCTTTACTGGTTATGGGTCTGTTCAGGTTTTCTATTTCTTCCTGGCTCAGTTGTGGTAGTTTACATGTCTCTAGGAATGCATCCATTTCTTCCAGATTCTCAAATTTGTTGCCGTAGAGTTGCTCATAGTATGTTCTTATAATTGTTTGTATTTCTTTGGTGTTGGCTGTGATCTCTCCTCTTTCATTCATGATTTTATTTAGGTCCTTTCTCTTTTCTTTTTGATAAGTCTGGCTAGGGGTTTATCAATCTTATTAATTCTTTCAAAGAACCACTCCTAGATTTGTTGATTTGTTCTATTGTTTTTTTGGTTTCTATTTCATTGATTTCTGCTCTGATCTTTATTATTTCTCTTCTCGTGCTGGGTTTAGGCTTTCTTTGTTGATCTTTCTCTACCTCCTTTAGGTGTAGGGTTAAGTTGTGTATTTGAGACCTTTCTTGTTTTGAGAAAGGCTTGTACCGCTATATATTTTCCTCTCAGGACGGCCTTTGCTGTGTCCCACAGATTTTGAACAGTTGTGTTTTCATTATCATTTGTTTCCATGAATTTTTTCAATTCTTCTTTAATTTCCTGGTTGACCCATTCATTCTTTAGAAGGATGCTGTTTAGCCTCCATGTATTTGGGTTCTTTCCAAATTTCCTCTTGTGATTGAGTTCTAGCTTCAGAGCATTGTGGTCTGAAAATATGCAGGGAATGATCCCAATTTTTTGATACTGGTTGAGACCTGATTTATGACCCAGGATGTGATCTATTCTGTAGAATGTTCCATGTGCACTAGAGAAGAATGTGTATTCTGTTGTTTTGGGATGAAATGTTCTGAATATATCTGTGATGTCCATAAGGCCCAGTGTGTCATTTAAGGCCTTTATTTCCTTGTTGATCTTTTGCTTGGATGATCTGTCCATTTCAGTAAGGGGTGTGTTAAAGTCCCCTACTATTATTGTATTATTGTTGGTGTGTTTCTTTGATTTTGTTATTACTCGGTTTATATAGTTGGCTGCTCCCACATTAGGGGCATAGATATTTAAAATTATTAGATATTCTTGTTGGACAGACCCTTTGAGTAAGATACAGTGTCTTTCCTCATCTCTTATTATAGTCTTTGGCTTAAAATCTAATTGATTTGAGATAAGGATTGCCACCGCAGCTTTCTTCTGATGTCCATTAGCATGGTAAATTGTTTTCCATCCCCTCACTTTAAATCTGGAGGTGTCTTAGGGTCTAAAATGAGTTTCTTGTAGGCAACATATTGATGGGTTTTGTTTTTTTTATCCATTCTGATACACTGTGTCTTTTGATTGAGGCATTTAGCCCATTAACATTCAGGGTAAGTATTGAGAGATATGAATTTAGTGCCATTGTATTACCTGTAAGGTGACTGTTACTGTATATTGTCTCTGTTCCTTTCTGATCTACTACTTTTAGGCTCTCTCTTTGCTTAGAGGACCCCTTTCAATATTTCCTGTAGAGCTGGTTTGGTATTTGCAAATTCTTTCAGTTTTTGTTTGTCCTGGAAGCTTTTTATCTCTCCTTCTATTTTTAATGATAGCCTAGCTGGATATAGTATTCTTGGCTGCATATTTTTCTCATTTAGTGCTTTGAATACATCATGCCAGTTCTCTTTGGCCTGCCAGGTCTCTGTGGATAAGTCTGTTGCCAATCTAATATTTTTACCATTGTATGTTACAGACTTCTTTTCCCGGGCTGCTTTCAGGATTTTCTCTTTGTTGCTAAGACTTGCAAATTTTACTATTAGGTGACGAGGTGTGGACCTATTCTTTTTGATTCTGAGGGGGGTTCTCTGCACCTCCTGGATTTTGATGCTTGTTCCCTTTGCCATATTAGGGAAATTCTCTACAATAATTCTCTCCAATATACCTTCTGCTCCCCACTCTTTCTTCTTCTTCTGGAATCCCAATTATTCTAATGTTGTTTCATCTTATGGTGTCACTTATCTCTCGAATTCTCCCCTCATGGTCCAGTAGCTATTTGTCCCTCTTTTGCTCAGCTTCTTTATTTCTGTTATTTGGTCTTCTATATCACTAATTCTTTCTTCTGCCTCACTTATCCTAGCAGTAAGAGCCTCCATTTTTTATTGCACCTCTTTAATAGCTTTTTTGATTTCAACTTGGTTAGATTTTAGTTCTTTTATTTCTCCAGAAAGGGCTTTTATATCTCCAGAGAGGGTTTCTCTAATATCTTCCATGCCTTTTTCGAGCCTGGCTAGAACCTTGAGAATTGTCATTCTGAACTCTCGATCTGACATATTCCCAATGTCTGTATTGATTAGGTCCCTAGCCTTTGGTACTGCCTCTTTTTCTTTTTTTGTGATGAGTTTTTCTGCCTTGTCATTTTGTCCAGATAAGAGTATTTGAAGGGGCAAATAAAATACTAAAAGGGTGGCAAAGACCCCAGGAAAATGTGCTTTAACCAACTCAGAAGAGACCCCAAATTGTGGGGGGTTGGAAGGGGATAAAAAGAAGTTCAGAAAAAAAAAAATTAAAGAAAGAAAACAAATAAAGAAAAATATATAAAAAAGAAAAATATATATATATATATTGGACTGGTGACTAGAACAGGGTGACCCACTTAATTTTGGTGGTATTTTGGTCTCTTAGAAGAAACTACCTCCCAAAATTTTAAAGAATGAAAAACATAGATAAGGGTAAAGACAATGAAGGGATGGAATATGCTTATAAAGATGAAAAAAAAATTTTTTTAATTTCTAAACAAGGAGTTGATAAAGTAAGTTGGTTAGGAGAATACAGAAAAAGAAAGTGGAGAGATTTTCTCAGGCTGGAGACTAGAACGAGCCGGAGCTAGATTTATGGTATATTTTGATCTATTAGAAGTTGTACCCCAAATTTTTTAGAAGAAAAAACCCTATATGTATACAAAAAATAAAGTTAAATACTATGAAGGATAAAATATGACTATAATAATGAAGGTTCAAAAATTATTATTATTTTTCTGAAAGGTATTGTTACGATAAACTAGTTAAAAATGTTAAAAAAGAAAAGGGTGAAAGTTTTAAAAATTTAGCAGAAGAAAAAAAATTAAATTAACTGCAAGACTAAAGAATCGTGGGGAGAAAGCCATGAGTTCCGTGCTTTGCTTTCTGCTCCTCTGGAATTCCACTGCTCTCCTTGGTAAGTGAACTTGGTCTCGGCTGGATTTCTTGTTGATCTTCTGGGGAAGGCGCCTGTTGTAGTGATTCTCAAGTGTCTTTGCCCGAGGCAGAATTGTACCACCTTTACCAGGGGCCGGGCTAAGTAATCCACTCGGGTTCGCTTTCAGGAGCTTTTGTTCCCTGAACACTTTCCTTAGAGTACCGGAGGACAGGAATGAAAATGGCAACCTCCCAATCTCCGGCCTGGAGGAGCCAAGAGCTCGGGGCCCCACTCCACAGTGCGCCCTCAGAGAAAAGCACCCAATAACTCCCGTCTCCCTGGCCTCTGGCTGCACTCTGAGCTCACCCAGCCTGTGACTGGTTCAAGGTAACCCTGAGCTGAGAGCTCACTCCTCGACTCTGTCTCTATAGCTGGCTTCCCCATTCTAATACCTGTGAGCTCTGTGACACTCAGACATCCCCGATCCTTCTGTGACCCTGTGGGATCTGGGGCCATGCTGACCCCGCATGGGTTTCACCCCGGTTTAGCCTCTGGAGCGATGTCCCTCAGTGGAGCAGACTTTTAAAAGTCCTGATTTAGTGCTCCATTGTTCCGCTGTTTGCCAGGAGCTGGCCCCTCCCCCTGTGGTCTGTCTTCCTGTTGCTTTGGATTCACATCTCCGCTGGTCCTACCTTTCAGAAATTGGTCGATTTTCTGTTTCTAGAATTGCTGCTTTTCTTCTCTTTGATCTCCCATTGGATTTCTAGGTGTTTGCAATGGTTTGATAAGATATCTAGCTGAGCTCCTGCTACCTGATGTCGTCTCACCCTGCTACTTCTCCACTGTCTTGACTCCTCCCCCGTATTTATGCATGGTTAGTTTTCTAAACATGACTTTTCCTTTGTGAAGGACCATCCACATCATCATACAATGTATGTTGAATTATTACAATGAGCCTATTGAATCTTCTAAAGTTCAGCATCCCTTTTCTTAAGAATTAGATACTTTCTAGAATCAGACTTAATAGTACTTAAGACTTACTAGAGGGAAGTAAATCTTCCCCTTGTAATGATTAGTTTCCCAGGAAAACACCTTCAGAACTCCTGCTGGAAGGTAAGTGTCCTGGGGGCAGAGGGGCAAAGGGTAAAAGGGTTGGAAGTCTTAACATTTACTATTAAGTATTCAAACATTTACTCAATACCCTGTCATCAGTAAAAGGCAGTCCACCCCAAAAGAAGTCTAAATACCTCCAATGAAAGACTGTTTGTTTTACCCTTTCCAGAGAATAAATCTCCAGAATTTTCTGCAGGTAAGGGAGAAGCTGATGTTCAGTGGCGTTGAGTAGGTGAGGAGACCAAACTGCCTTTTTCAGTCCTTCCCTTTCTCCCCAGTTCCAGTCACACATAAACCTTTCTGTTTAGATCAGTTTAGTCATTAGTTTTCCTACTCCTGGCTTGGACTCTGGCTTTTTCAGCCTGACTATATTGTTTACCACTTGGCATCTGCTTTCTAGTTTTCTAATAGTTCTTGCTATTGTCTCTTGTCCAGTTCTGTTCTTTCCATCCTAGAATGTTTAGATATCTAAAAAAAAAAAAAAAAAAAGCATCTGTAGTGTTAGTGGGACTTGGAAAAGGAGAAAAATTATATACATGTGACAATCTGTCATCTTAGCCCAGAAACCCACTGAAATTTATTAGGGTTGTGAAAGTTTTCTCTTTATGATATTTTGAAGTTTAGATTATTTATTAATGTTTTCTTCATAAATTTTGCCCTCTTTTCCTTTTCTCACCTTAGGTAAATTCTGTCTAAGCAGTATCTTGACTGAACCTAAACAGTTCCCACATTTCATGGTTTATGTAACACTTGAGAACATCTAATTTTTTTTTCCTCATCTGAACAGGAGATAGGCTCTAGGTAAAACTTTCTAGATATTTAATTGTACCTTGTGTGATCACTTAGGATGTATCTTTTAATCATTGCTGAAAAATTATTTTCATAAACATTTTTTTATTTATTTGATAGAGAGAGATCACAAGTAGGCAGGGAAACAGGCAGAGAGGGGGAAACAGGCTCCCTGCCAAGCAGAGAGCCCAATGGGGGCTCGATCCCAGGACCCTGAGATCACGACCTGAGCAGAAGGTGGAGGCTTAACCCACTGAGCCACCCAGGCACCCCCACTGCTGAAAAATTGTGAGGAAAAGATAAAAAATTATAACCCCATCTTAAATAAGAAAAAACCCATCGTATTCATCTTTGCCCCAAAATTATGCTTTCTAAGTATATATCAACTTTAATGTCAGTATTAATAAAGTTGAAGAATTAAAACTACCTAGATAAAAGTATGCTTATTTAAGTACTATTATTATTATTATCATCATTATTATTTTTAGAGTGAGAAAGAGTGTGCAAGTGGGGGAGAGGGGCAGAAGGAGAAGGAGAGGGAGAGAGAATCTTAAGCAGGCCCCAACCCCAGCATGAGCCCAATGCAGGACTGGCTCTTGAGACCCTGAGATCATGACCTGAGCTGAAATCAAGAGTGGGGCACTTAACCAACTGGGATGCCCAGGTGCTCCTAAGCACAAATTTATTTATTCAGAAATATACCAGAAGCTATATCTATCCTCATCAACTGTATATTTTAAGATACAACATGGTGTCAATTTCTTTTTTAAAATGTGTATTATTTTGACAAAATTTATAGGCTTTTGTAGAATTTTTGCTGGTTCATTTGTGGAATATCTCTGAATATCAGGCACTGCCCTTGGTATGAATGATATACCAAAATCTACAATGGAAGATTTTGAATTAGAGCAGCATAAGACACAATGGGGGAAGAGATGAGGAGAATAGGAAAATGGGCAGCAAAGCAGAAAGGTGAAAGAAAAACATCTAAAAGAATGATAATAGGAGTAGACATGGTGGCAGCAGAAATTCAGCTCTGAGAGACTCCAGAATCTTGCTTAGAGTTGATATATAAATAGGGAAAGTAAAGATATGGAAGTTTTTCTCTCCTGGGCTACTTATGCCCAACCATATGAGAGACTATCACACATTTTTTTTTTTTTAAGATTTTTTATTTATTTATTTGACAGAGAGAGATCACAGTAGACAGAGAGGCAGGCAGAGAGAGAGAGAGAGAGAGGGAAGCAGGCTCCCCTCTGAGCAGAGAGCCCGATGTGGGACTCAATCCCAGGACCCTGAGATCATGACCTGAGCCAAAGGCAGCGGCTTAACCCACTGAGCCACCCATGCACCCCGAGACTATCACACATTTTGAATGAAGATCTCTATTGGGCTGTTAACCAGAAAACAAGAAAGATGGGAAAGCCTTTCATTGTCAGATTGTCTGCATTTTTAGTTGCATTAATAGCCCAGTTCTGTGTTTATGAGAATGATGTCATGAAAAAACTTTGAAGAGAAAAGGTTGCAAAAAATGTGTTTATTTGTATGTCAAATCATGTATGCTGATATCCTTTATCAAAATGAGGCCAAGTTCTTTTTTCCTGATACATCCTTCTGAAATTTTGAAGACTTAAATTTATCAGTAAGAAAAAAAGAACTGCTTATAAACACTAACAAGGTACTTTGATTATTTACAAATTTAGGGGACCTTTTTGTTAACAGATACCACTTTTCTGGTAATGGATCAATCTTCCTGGACCAAATGTGGATAATCACATGGTTAATCAAATGCCTCTGAAATACTGCAATTTGAAAAATTTTAATTAGTGTTTTAAGCCCAACGGTATGTATGATAAACATGGGAAAAATACAACTTTTTATTCCATTTTGATTAGTTACCCAAGATGTACATGCACATGCTGCATTTTCCAAAAGGGTTGGAACTGACATATTTATCTTGTGTAAATAATACTACAACCAGCAATTTTTCTGATTTTATATTTCTATAATATTCCTAGGATGTTCTGAGAATGTTGATCTAGTCCACTAGCTAAGCCTACTTGTCTACAAATGGGACAGTTTTCGTAAGGCATCTTGCCACTCTATCCATTTTAAGCATGACCTGTTGCATTCAAGAGTTAACCTAGAACGGAGGAGTGTGTAGATCCAAAGGGCACTGAGGCATTGAACCCTCAGGTTTCCTTATGTTCAGAATGTCCAAGTAATAACTGGGCAATGGGAGGAGGTACTTTGGAAACCATCCAATTGGGACGCCTGGGTGGCTCAGTGTGTTAAAGCCTCTGCCTTCGACTCAGGTCATGATCCCAGGGTCCTGGGATTGAGCCCTGCATGGGCTCTCTGCTCAGCAGGGAGCCTGCTTCCCCCTTTCTCTCTGCCTGCCTTCCTCTTTGTCTACTTGTGATCTCTGTCTGTCAAACTCATAAGTACTCATGTAGAAATAATGTTGTAGTTATCTGTAGAAGAGGAGTCTTTGGATGTCACAGCTAGAGTGATGGCAGATGAATTACTAGATTTGGGATTGGAAGTATATTTGTTCTTCGTTCTTCATGTACTTCCCACTGGACACAGGCTTGTATTCAAGAAAAGTTTTTGCCTCACCTTCCTTTTCTTTAAGATAAACTTCTGAGAAGGGGAATAGAGAATGAGCAGAGAGAAGGAAAAAAAACTCACCTTGCTTCTTATTCAGCTAGGGCTTCAGAATTAAAGCTTTTCTAGAAGTATTGTTGGAATGAATACAAATTCATGTGTTCTACGTCTCACATCTTCTTGTTAAATACGGAATTTCTTTGCATACAGTTTATTTTGCTTTCTGAGGTAAAACATTTATATTCTAATATAATATCTTTACAACAATAGCAGTTTAAATGTTTTAGCCCATGCAGCAAAAAGAATAAGAAAAATTAGTAAGTTTTACATTTTTCCTTTTAAAAACAGTCTTATGTCATATGATTTAAACTATAAAGGCAGAGAAATGTAATTTTTGTTTTACTTGATAAGGCTCCTGACTTCTCATGTGTATTAAATATACACATAAATAACTAGCAAAAAATTGAAAATGTGAAACACGTGGATC
The DNA here is from genome assembly GCA_004024625.1 of Mellivora capensis. Taxonomy (NCBI): domain Eukaryota; kingdom Metazoa; phylum Chordata; class Mammalia; order Carnivora; family Mustelidae; genus Mellivora; species Mellivora capensis. The sequence continues at coordinate 101,159 of PISX010005178.1, read as the reverse complement.
ATTTAAGATTTTAAAAAACATTCTGGCTTTCTAATTAATAACTTTAAGAAGGCATTCATGTTATATTTGAAATAAATATTATATCAGGGAGGAAGGGTTATTTTTCTGTACTCTATGATGATGGCTCACTTTTTTTATCTTGTTGGGCAGCATGTGAGAGCAACTTTAAGGCATTATCTTTGTCTTTTCCATGAATATTCTCCTTGTAAAAATGAGGCTTATTTTATTTTGTCAAGTCTTAAATCAGTGGAATCGTTATTCACTAATGCTGAGGAGAAATGCGTTAACATAAATAGAATGATTCTATATGGCAGTTATTTTTACATGATAAAAACTTACATATATTTTGACATGATAAGTAATGGGTAAAAATTCAGCTTATGTAACATCTTAGTAATTGTTCATTAAAATCAAATGAGAGGGGTGCCTGGGTGGCTCAGTGGGTTAAAGCCTCTGCCTCCCGCTTGGGTCATGGTCCCAGGGTCCCTAGATGGAGCCCCCCATGGGGCTTTCTGCTCAGCAGGGAGCCTGCTCCCCACCCCCGCCCGCCGCCTGCCTCTCTGCCTACTTGTCATCTCTCTCTCTGTCAAATAAATAAATAAAATCTTTAAAAAAAAATAAAAATAAAATCAACCGAGAGTGAGAGCACAGATACTCTTCCTTGAAATTTAGCATTTCAGTGTCTGGCTGAGGTGAATTTATGAGACCGCTATGTCAATTTCCAAGTGGCAAAACAGTCCTGTATTGTATGAATTTGCAGAGATTACAGGCAGATGTAATTAAATTATGCATTTTCTGGGACACCTGGGTGGCTCCGTTGGTTAAGCAGCTGCCTCCGGCTTGGGTCATAATCCCAGCGTCCTAGGATCGAGTCCCCCATTGGGCTCCTTGCTGGGCGGGGAGCCTGCTTCTCCCTCTGCCTCTGCCTGTGCTCTCTCTCTCTCTCTCTCTCTGACAAATGAATAAATTAAAAAAAAATTATGCATTTTCTTAAGCACAGGAGATTAAACTATTAGAAATGTGGGCATAAACAAAAACCACCCAAATGAGAACATACAAAGACTATTTATTCAGAGCGTACTATAACAAAGGAGCTACCATCACTTACTTTTGGCAGATACTCAAAGGCAGGCAGAGAAGATGGAAAGATTTAAAATGGAAAACGAAACAAAACAAAACAACAACAAAAAAAACCTTTAGGTATCCCTGATTGGAGATTGTTGACATAAGAAAGAGGCAGGCAGGCTAACTAGAAGCAGGGCACCATATACTATGGGTTTGGGGAACATTTTTTGCTTTCTCTATTGTTACTGAATTTAAAGTAAGGCATATATGGGTAGACCAGCTGTCATTGTCAAAGGCTTGACCATTCTTGGCCAGTTGTTAGAGAGCCCATGGTTTTGTTTCCTGACCTAGTTGCTGCAGTTCATGGGTCAAAGCTCTATTGTCATATTTAGTCTGGCCATTGTCCATTTGTACGTTCAGTCTCTCAGAAATGTAACTGATAATAATATCTTTGGGAGGATGATGTAAAGATTATTATATAAACAATACTGAATTAATTTTATATTTAAAAAATATCTATTTTTATAGAAAACAAAAGCAATCTGTGATAATCTTCATCCTAAACCAATGGTCCAATGAGTTTAAAACTGATTTTAATCACAGGAAACAAACAGGGTTGCTGTAGGGGAGAGGTAGGGGATGGGGCAACCGGTAATGGTCATTAAGGAGGGCATGTGATATAATGAGCACTAGTTGTGATATAAGACTGATGAATCACAGACCTGTACCTCTGAAACCAATAATATATTACATGTTAGTTAATTGAATTTAAATAAAAAAATACTAAGTACAAAGAAACAAAAAATAAAAGTAACTGGCTTTAAAAAAAAAAAAAGAAAAGCAGTGAATCATTCCAATAGATAGACCTCTGTGAATATAACTAATTTTATCGGTCTTATTCCTGCTGTGTTTCAAGAGCTCTTAATTAGTGCAGCTTGTAGTTTATTTGCTCTTTTACAGTACTTTGATGAATATATTCTATAAGTAGGATTTCCCCCATACACATTTGATGTCTTAAATTCTCATTCCTATGTCTAATTCCCTCTCTTCCAAAACTTTTAATGCCTTACTCTCAATCTTGTCATGTTCTCTCATCTCAGATCCTTCCATTTTCCCATTTGTTGTCATTTTATTTTTCTTTTCTTAGATAACTGAGACCAGTTGGCTTATATGATAACCACTGTCCTATGAAAATCTTGATCTCTTTGTCTCTTCATGCCCTCATGACACCAACCATTGTCTTCCATCCTTTGCTTGGGCTTTCAGATTGGAAGTTTCATCCATTCCTTTCTTATGATCAGGTGGTGTTTTTGTACCAGAAGATGTTATGGAGGGAGGGAGCCTCAGAGAGATACTAAATTCTTGTTATTCTCATATGTAGTTGCTTAAGTCATTCTTAATTTGAGGTAAGAGGGATCCTCTCGCTAGTTAAATTCACTTACTCTTCTCTGTGTTTTGGGGTTCTCTAACTTGGTTACAGATATTTGCCTCTACAGGTTCCAGCCCTCACTTGGAATGAGTACTTACCTTGAAGGCAGTGTTTTATATTTATGTTTTTGTGACCATATTCTGTGATTGTGAGTGGGAGTTTATCTCAGTGCCCCTACCTTATCTGTCACAGACTCATTAACCAGGTCACTTCTGGTTTGTCTTTCCAGCAAGGGCACTGATCATTCAGGTACAACTATATAAATATTAATTATCACTATTACTGTAATTCCATGGTATTTAAAATGTGAGACTGCCTTCTTTTGTTCATACAATGACAGAATGGCTATTTAATTTTATTTTCTCCATGGAAACTTACTCAGGGCTTTCAGATTTTAATGTTTATTTTGTTAGATTCTATTTTTATCATAAACATAGAATTTATATCACAGATTCTAAGTCATGGGGCTTTATTGGATTCAAGTTTTTATTGTGTATAATAACAAAAGAAAAACGAATAAAAGAAAAAAATAAAAGAAAGAGCCAAGCAATTCCATTATTGTAGAAGCCAAAACAAAGTTTTAAATTAGATATTTTTGGCAGTTAAATGCTTTAGAAGGGAGAGATGAATTTGAGGTTTCCTTGGGAAAACATTCGGAACCCCCCCAAATTCCATCATTGCCTTCAAATAATATTTCCTTATGTCCTACAGGGAAAACTTAAAATTTCAAGAAAAGGTTCCATCAAATTTCCAATCTGATATAATTGATATTATGCAAGAAAAAAAGAAATAGAAATGAAAGCAAATTATTTGTAAGAATCAAAGTATTAAGTATATTATTTTACTCTTTGAACAGTAGAAGTCACTTATATTTACCCTAATTTATCCACATATGTAGGGAACTTATTCAAACTTATTTTAAGAATAATTTATTGTAAACTATTTGGGACCCACACAGTGTTTTAAAAGTTCACTAACATATCATGGCACTGAAAAAAGAAGCTGAATTAATTCATGTAGGTTATTTCATGTAAGTCTTGACATTTCTGTTTAAACAGATACCAAAGCTACCTGGGGATTCTTTACCAAGTACATAGTTTGAAGGCAAAACAAAATGCAGTGATATATAAAGGCCAAGAAGATAGTAAGAGAAGTCAAAGAGTCATTGAATTATTTGTTCATTCATGTACTCATTTATTTATGCATGCATTTAAAAATATTTAGTGAGCACCTATAATACACTGGGTTCTGTTCTTCATATAAAAAACAAAATCTAGATTTTGATTCAATATCTACACTCAAGGACTTGTAGAAATTAGGGGAGGAATAAATGTAAGAATTAGGAACACAGGAAGTGATCAGCTATGCACTGAGAATTAATAAAGATTTCACAGAAAAGAAACTACTTGAATTCAAATCTTGAAGAGTGAGTGGGAGTTTCCCAGGTGAAGAGGAAGAAAAGCACCCCAGAGAAGGAATATGAAATGTAGCACATGATTAGAAGGATAGTAGCTGGAGAGAGTACTGGTATGAGTCGGGAGCATATCATGAAGGGCTTGGAATTGGAACTTCACCTTATAAAAACCTGAGGAAGTCAAATGTTTTAAGATGACTCTCATGGGTTGTATATGAAAAATAAAGGAAAATAATTGTGCCATTTTTTTTCTACTGGAATGTGAATTTAGTAATAAGGTAATTTTGAGGATATTGAGTCCAAGTACAGATATTTTGGATTTCAGATAAACATGCAAGCAGAAATATCTAATTCCTATTGGAATAAAAGAACTAGAGTTCAGGGTATTGTTGGGTACAGATCCAAATCTGGGAATTATTCTCGGAGAGGTAACTGCTAAAGCTGTGAGAGTCAATGAGTTTTCAAGGTAGGCTGTCTGAAAAAAGAAGAAAAGGAAACTATAGTCTGGATATTAGAACCTATTTAAAAATTTAAAATATTATAACATCAAATATTCATTTAGTCTGCTTTTCTTTCATAAATTATTAAAATGTTCTTGTACATTGTCTATTTTTCTTATAGAAATGTGATAAAATATAATTTTATGGTATTGTAATTCCCTAAGAATAGGAATATTTTATAGTTATCCCAGAGAATCCCTGAAGACCCAACTTGCCATGTCTTTATGGAAAATAGAGCTGTATTTCCCTCACTGTTTTCTTACTTTTTCCCCTAGATTGGAAAGTAGTGGTCTAGAAGAACATATACCCATACTTTCAGTAGTTCTTACATATAACAAAAACAGGAATGGAGATTTAACTTTAAATGTGTACTGCAATACCCTTATCTGCAGTAGAGAGAAATAATAGCCACAGAGTTTGAGCAATGAACAGTTTCTTTTTTATTTTATTTTATTATTTTCCTTTATATTTTATTTTATTTTTAAGTGGAGGCTAGAACATCTTATATTACTAGAAAGAAATTTCAGTAAGTTTCACTAGAGATACCAAAATAAAAATAAATTAATTAATGTGATATATATATATATATATATATATATATATATTTTTTTTTTTTTTTTTTTTTTTTTGGGGGGGTCTGGTATTTAGCAATATTGGTTTTGGAATCTAACATAAGAGTCAAATCGTGACTTTGTCATTAGATGTTTTTTTGTAATGTGGACACAGAACTTGTCCTATCTCAATTTCTTTCTTTCTTTCTTTTCTTTTTTTTGTCATTAAAATGAAGAAAGCAAAACCTACCTGATATGTTTGGTGTGAAAATTCTATAAATAATGCATATAAAAAAATCCCTGGTGCAGATTAAGGACACAATAAAGAGTGACTATTATTTTCAAATTACTTCAATTTCTTAAAAAAATAATGTGAAAAAGACTTAGGAGAGAGTTAGTGTGGTATTTTAAATCCTTACAGAATCCCACAAGACCTAAACTAAGAGAACATGGGACACACCCACATGATGCATGGTGGATGAATTAGAAAATTTATAGTCAACACCTAATGGCAGACAGGTTTAAAATATTTTGGCCATAAAATGGCATGGATCAGTCATCACAGATACAAATCTTTTGTTCAATAATATTAAAAGGAATTCAAAGGGTGAAATATAGTTTAGGGGATACAGATCTTATAGGGAGAGGAATAAGTTATATTTTTCCCAGAAATGCAATACAAGCTCATCAAGTAGGCATTTCTAGTATATTTCCAAGTAGGATAGTACTTAAGGGTGTTTTTTTAAACAAGTATAAAATTGGGTTTGTATGCTCTTGATTTTTCTCAATTAAAAAATGTGATCATAAAGCAGTGAAACTCTACATTAAAAAAAAAAAAAAGTAGTCCATCCGATTACATTTGTAGGCACACCATAACTAACATCATGATATCCCTTGAGGTCTACCTCCTACAAAATATTAGTTTAGAAAGGGCAGATTCAAGCATTGCAAGAGTGTTGGTTTGCCAGCTGGCCATCATGTGTTTGACTGGTGTTTAACAATGAGTATTGGCTGACCTCTGCTGAAGAACATGGATAGTATCTGGGTACCTGAGGCAATTGCAATCCACAAGTGAAAACACAATCTCTCAGATTTGTAATGGAATACCAAGAGATGTCAAGGTGATTCACATCACATAAATGTCACCTACTCTGACAGCAGGCAGGACATCTGCCCATGGTGCTTTTCTTCCAATTTTCTCCTTGTATAATGAAGCAACTTTAAGAGGCCAGTAGGCACTGGTAGTCTTTTCCAGTACACCCATAGAAATAAACATTTTATATTTCAAATCTGGCTCATTTGTTATAACTTAGGCCAGAATCACAATTGCTCTTGATGAGAACAAAACTGACTTTATATAGGTACACAGAAAAATTAACCTCAAAAAAGGACATGAGTAGCTTTACAGCACTCTCTTAATGACTGCATTGCCAGGGAAATTGCCGATGTGGGGTTTACTAAAAGACAATCTCTAATGTATTTCCAAAGCATAATGTCTTACTCCGTCTTGTCTGTGGGATTTTGTTTGTTTGTGCTTGGTTTTGTTTGTTTTTGTTTTTTGTTTTAACTGTACTTTACTTAATATTGTCATTAAATTATTTGTCTTCCTTTAATTATTCTGGGCTCTCTTTATTTTCTTCTGCTATCCAGATGGCTACTTTATGTTTGCTATTTTTCATGGTAAGTACTTGTTAACACACCTTCTGATTTCTTTCCTTCCACTTCTCTACCCTCAATATATTGAGTTATATTTGTCAATTTTGTCCTTTTCTTTCCACAGTCTGCTTCTCTTATCTTGTTCCGTAATAGTCTTATTGTCCGTTCACCCATTCTCTTTATTTTTCTACCCTTCTCCTATTTCTCCATCAACATTTGTATCTTCTGTATGACCATCTTTATCAATATCTCACCAATGATTCTTCCCCTTCACTTTTCCCCTTTCATTTTTTTACCTCCCTTTTACAGGGGATTTGCTTATACTTTCTCTATGCCATCCCTTTTTCCTTACATTTCTATAATGATTTCCTTATCATCCCTTTTCCCACAGCTTTCTTGGTTCACACCTGGTAAGTATTTGTTGAGGTTCACAATGTGCCTGCAACACAGAGACCTAAAAATAGTATGACACAGACCTTGCCTTCAAGAAATCTCCCTTCTAGAAGAGACAGATACATATATCAGCCAATCCTTAAAAATGTTAGAAGGTGCAGAGATACAGACACAGGGTTTTACAGAACCCCTAGAGAATGGTGCTATGGGTTGGGGGAGGGTGGCAACAAGCAATATTTCCCAGATGATGTGTTACTTCAGCTAAGTCTTGAGGGAAGTACTCAGCTAAGTACTTCCCCTCTTGAGGGGGTAAGAGTACTTCCCTCAAAAGGGGTGGGAAGACCTCTCTAGGTAGAGAGGGTGGTTAGAAATAGACTCAGAGACATGAAATATAATTTGTGGTACGGAGACATATAAGCACTTTGTGTAAATGGTTGCAGAGAATGTGCAAAGGGAGCTGGGGAACGGAAAATGGGCTCACTGTAGAGGGAATTATTTGCCATGCAGAGAAATATGAACATGAACAGAAACCTTGGAAGCCTTTGAAGCAGGAAATGTTCATATCAGATAATCATATGGACCATATATTCTTGGATGTATTTAGGGATAGGTTTGAGGGTTATAAGAAAGGAGTTAGGGGTCCTAGTTGAAGGCTTTTTTATGAGAATCTGCACCAGGATTGCAACGAGGAAGCCCAGAGAGAACAGGCTCAAGGATTATTTTGATGCAAACATTGGCAGCATTAAATTGCCATTTGAAGAGAGGGAATAAGGGGGAGGATGATTCTTGGAATCTACACTTAGCGATTAGATGGACACTGATGTCAAAAGCTGAGAGAGGGAACACAGCAGAGGAACAGATTCATCTTTTGTTCTCCCTCCTTAACAGGTCTTCCAACAATATTGATAACTTGCATTTTTTTCAAGTGCACTATAATTTTTAAAGCTTTCAGCCATCCATTAGTTAATTTATCCTCATGAGAATCCTCTGAAATTGAGTGAGCAGGTGATATTAGCCACAATTTTCAGGGAAGAGCCCTGAAAAAGCCTCTCCTCAAATGTATATACCAGGGACAGAGGTATTTAAATGCTCAGAATGTTTTCAATGAGGCAGCCTCACATCTGAGTCTAGCAGTCAGGCAGCTGGCATCTCCTCTAGGCCTGGGTAACGCAGCCAGGAAGTCACTGCCTTTGCAAACACGAACAAGTTTAAAGAGGAAGATCCTCATCAGATGCATTGTCAACCTCTTACCCTGTCCCAGTAACGCGTATTGTTCAGTTTCTCCTCCTACACAGAAAGTTGTCATCCCAGCCCCCGCGACCCCTGCAGAAGGAACACCTTCAAATAAGAGGAAGCATATTGATTGGCTTAAAATTCACCCTTAATAACCATACATTTCATATACTCATACTATTTTGGATATCATGTTTTATACATGTGTTACAAATAGGCCTGAGGCCATTATTAGGGATTCCCAGATTCAACCCAATAATCTCTTCCCATTTGTTGCGCACTTTTTTGTGTGTTCCTGTAGAGTTGTATTACAGACACAGATGTTATTTTAGAAGCAATGTGCAAGTGGTTGGTATAAAAGAAAGGCTTCTGTGTTCTCCCAGCCCAGCTGAAAATCAGAGAAATCACTTTTCTAGTAGCAGTAACAACACAGGGGAGTTTGAGGATAACAAAGGCCTTCCCTGCTCAACACTCTTGTTCATTTCTAATGGTGGGTGAACACACGTAGGAGGCAGAACACAGCACCATGAACCTGTGCCCCTCAACGTATCTGAATCCACTTTGTCGTGAGAAGGTATCATTTCATCATGCTTTATATTTCTAGGTGGTGTGCGCTGGTGAGAGTCCTTGTTTAAATGTAATCTTTGTTCTTCATTCTCATTACTATTAAAATTATGTTTAGATTTAAAATTTAGGCTTAACATGATGTACATCATAAGAATTAAGTATTTACCTGTCCAGTAGGTGAATGAGGAAGAGAAAATGCATTGAATTATGATTCCTGTGAGGACCTTGGCAATGGCCTAACCTCATAAACTAATAGAAGGCACCTGTCAAATTATATTTCACAGCCTAAAATCTTGGTCTGCAAGTGAGAAATTGATCAGAATTAATCCAAGTGTTGTTTACATTAACCGGTGTTTATTCTTTTAACCAGATTTATTCTCAAACTATTCTAACCCAGAAGGGCATAATACTCTAGAAAAGTGAATTTGTCACACAGCATTTTTCTGTAAAGATCTAGATTTTTCTGAATGTGTTAAAATTTGGAACTACTCTATAAATCCTGTGCATCTCTATACTGTCTCAGCAATATAGATCTGGTCAAATAATTTCTTTCCTAAACTAATTGAATTCAGCCATGTATATGTGGACAGTCTGAACAAAAGTAAACCCAGGAGTTAATTAGGACAGTTGTTCTCAAACTGTAATCAGAAATACCTGGGGAGATTTTTTTTTAAAAGATTTTATTTATTTATTTGAGAGAGAGAGAGCAATCACAAGTAGGAAGAGAGGCAGGCAGAGAGAGAGAGGGGAAAGCAGTCTCCCTGCTGAGCAGAGAGCCCGATGCAGGGCTCAATCCCAGAATCCTGGGATCACGACCTGAGCCGAAGGCAGAGGTTTTAACCCACTGAGCCACCCAGGTGCCCCAAGGGATATTTTTTTTTAACACATAATTTTTGCCCCTCTTGTAGGCTTATTGAGTCTGAATATCAGGGTGTAGCAATTGAGAATATTTAAGCTTCCTAGTTTATTCTGCTGCGAACTGAATGAAAAATACCAGCTTGAAATGTAGGTTTCATATTCTTCATCTTCATATAGAGAAAGAATGGATACAAATTCCTCATGTAGTCTGTGACCATCCTTTGTGTTAATACTCGATATGCACCTGTGTGCTTGTCTGTCTAAAAAAGCATCTTCGGATGTGTTCTTGTAGAGGACCAGAGATCAGATTAGGGTGAAAGACATTTATTTTTGACTCTAATCTTTATTCATTTATAAGATTTGAATTATTTTTTAAGTTATGAATATGTATGTGTGTGGGGGAGTGAAGTATAGGTGGGGGATGAGTGGGTGGTTGTGTATATAATCAAAGAATATAGAAAAATATATGACATTTTGCTGTTTGCATTTGGATACCAGATAAACTGATTTCTCCTTAGAAAATTTGGTTTTCAGTTTTTAGAAAGCCATCAGTTTATATGCACAATAGACAGTCTTACCCATCCTTCATCTCTATTCTAAACCTAACCCCAACCACATAATTATTTATAGTATTCTTGTGATAAGCCAGGCCCTGTATTTGATCCTGGGAATATAAGACAACAGACATATGGTTGCTACCCTCTGATGCTGGCAATAGAAACATAAACAGATGAAGAAATATGTGTAATATAAACTTATCTCCAAATACGTCATTTAAAAAGATTTAAATGTTAGTCAAAAATTTTACAAATCTAATGTTTATTACAAAGGAGAGGATGGGAAATACTGTTTATACTCCTTCTATCACTACTATTCTCTCTCTCTCCTATGTGGGATAGTAACCTATTTTCTCCCGAGCCTTTGTTTGTTTGTTCATTTGCTTTTTTATTATTTATAAATTTTATGCTTCTTCCATAGTACTATAAGCTTTTGCCTTGTCCTTGGATTATTCCAAATTCTTAATGGCCACCAAGATACCAGCCAGTGGAGGACAGAGGGGAAAAGGAAGGGTATTTAGAGAACTCCATGTCTGTATACTCACTTTTCTGGAATATTCCTTACATTTCCCACCTTACCCCTTTTCTGCTTAATAGACTCCTCTGAAATACACTCGCTTTCCATCTATCCTTCTAATTATTCTCCCTGCTTATTTTCAAATATGTGTAATTTGGATTGCAAAAACGTTCAGGATACAAAAAGTAAACAACATTCGAAAGAGGGAAATCTACAAGGAAAAAAAAAAAGAATTTGGTTATGAAACAGCCCTGAGATTCAAATATAAAAATGAATGTCCAAAACATTATCCACTTGTTGGGAGTAGGACATAAATTTGAGTCTAAGATGTCTTAGGAAAATGACTGATTTAAGATAATAAAATTGATTTTAAAATATAATTGAATGATCAGGGAAAGCAGGACAGTTTGTGATTTATACAATTCATTTTGTCTTCTTAACTCTCAGTTTGGGTTTTGCATATGGGTGGTATTTGTTTTCTTTTCATGATCTTTAATTGGCAAAAACAGATCCCTTCTCATTCAGGTGAATAATGTCTAGACCACAGGAAATGAAAGTAAGTGGCTATTAAAGGAGTTCTCTGGCATACTCACAGTGCATAAATTAGAGTTTTATAAATGATGTAAAACTAGTCAGTGGTCAAAATAATGTTCAGCTGAGATTATGAAAATGAAACTAAGGACCAGAAGCTAGCTATTCAAATGATCTAGAGACACATGTTATTTTCCCATTACTGAGCACAGTTACTGCTGCTGCTGAAGTTAGGTGGAAATTGAGAGGAATTGAGCTGGAAATAGAGGGTGTAACCAGGGAGGTTTTGAGGCCCAGAAGTCCAACAGCAAAGGCATCCTTTTGTTTTCCTTTGTCAGAATTCTACTGACCAGGAGTAGCATGACCAGGAGATGGATGATAAGTGAATTGAGAAGTACACCAAGAACCTCACAATATTAGTTGGTCCCTCCTGGATAGCATTTAGATATTTTTTTTTTTTTGTGGTGTTTGGATTAATAGTAAGTCTTTCCCACTTTTTATGCTTGTAAATTTTATTAGTTGTTCACCATAAATACATGCATGATGAAATAGTAACAGTACTTTCAAATCATTTCACATGTACCATCTACCATTTGATAATCCAGATCACCTGTGAAGAAGATAAAAATAGCTAGTAATAATTCATTAAGTGCCATTGTGTTTCAAACTCCGTTCTGAATTATTTAATTAACACACTTAACCTTCAAAAGAATCCTATGAGGTATGTACTGTTATTATATTACAGATGAAGGCATGGAAGGAATATATTAATAACCCAAGTCCTCACAGCTGTAAATACTGGTGACAGGATTTAAATCCAGCCAGTTTGACTCCTGTCTGCCCCTTGCCTTTACCAGCATATTGAAGAGAAGGAGGTAGAAGCAAAAAGATCATGTACTTCTAAGATTCCTGGTACATGTATTTATGTGACATACAGAGGTAGACAAAAAAGCAATCTGTTTGGCTTTGAAGTTATATAAAGAAATCTAGCCTTATGGTTTTAACCAGTCAGGATCAGAATCTGAAGTTCTTCTAGTCTAAGCCTGCATAATGAATACAGATCCATTAAGAAATGTAGAAATTGGCAGGTATTACAGGGCAGTCCTAGTCCCCAAAATATGCAAGCACATTGAAGCAACAAGATAAATGCTGTGCATGCACACAAACACACACATGCACATACATGCATACAAAGTTTAAGGTAAGAAGGTAAAGAATGTAAAGAAGGTAAAGAAGGATTTACTGCTGCTTGAATGGAATCAGTGTAACTTCCAGAGAGAAGCGCTTGATCTAAGATTTTAGAGCAGCCAGAAGGATGAGACAAACATATCTAACTTGAGCATTAATATAAAGTAAAAGCATGTGAAATGTGGCAAAAAGTGCAATGAATTTGGGTATTTACTTTTTTTTCTCATCCGAACAGGTTTTCTTAGGGGTGCATGGGTGGCTCAGTGAGTTAAGTATCAGACTCTTAATCTCAGGTCATATCTTGATCTCAGGGTCATGATTTCAACCTCATGCTGGGCTCTACTCTGGACATGGAGCTTATTTGAAAAAACAAAACAAAGGGGCTCCTGGGTGGTTCAGTCCCTTAAGCATCTGCCTTTTGTTGGGGTTGTGATCCCGGGGTCCTGGGATGGAGACCCTGCAGTGGACAACCTGCTCAGCCAGGAGTCTGTTTCTCCCTCTTCCTTTGCCCCTCCTCCCCACCCCCCTGCTTGAGCTCTCTCTCTTTCTCTTGCTCATGTTTTCTCTCTCTCTCATAAATAAGTGGAATCTTTAAAAAAAAAAACTTAAAACAACAAAAAAAAAATGTGATCTTAAGCAAGTTCATCCTCTAACACTGTTTTCTCTTCTGTAAATTAGGAAACTGTCTTCTACATGGGGTTGTTGTGAAGCCAAAAACAAACAAACAAAAAAAGTATACATACACACACACACACACACACACACACCCATATATATGTATGTATGAATGTGCTTTATAACTTAATATGTAAAAGTAGCATACTATTAATTATATGTTTATGTTGCTACTTCATTAAGTAAACAATTGCATGTAATGGCTACTGCCTGTCAAATTTCCGAGCTATGATTATAGATGAAAACAAATTAAAATACTTAGAAATGAGTTTTACCTCATAAAATGTTAAATGGTGCTTAGAAAATAACAGATGTACAATATACATCTGGTGTATGAATTAATAAATAAGTGAATAACTATACAAATTAATGAATATTGACAAAGTTCTGATTTTCACCATGTCCTCCATTGTTCTTCCTTAAGTAGACTATGGTTTCATCCTTCAAACTCTGGGAAAGGGGCACCTGGGTGGCTCAGTTGCTTAAGTGGCCCACTTTTGGTTTCAGCTCAAGTCATGATCTCATGAGCTCATGATCTCACCCTAATCTCATGATCAGGGTGGTGAGATTGAGCCCTGCATCAGGCTCCACACTCAGTGTGGAGTCTACTTGACATTCTCTCTCCCTTTCCCTCTGCCCCTCTTCCTGTTCTCTCTCTCTCTCAGAAATGAATAAATTAATCTTTTAAAGAAAAGAACTGTGGGAAAAAATTGCATTATTATTCAAACCTATTATACTGGGCTTGGCACCAAGATGAATGGTTAGTACCAGGTACTCTCATTTTAACCTTACCTTTATTTATTTAATTTTGTTTTGTTTTATAGTTATGATTTGTTGAAATCATATGAAATCATATGAAAAATAACTTTACATAATAAAAAATAAAATCACTCAAAGGACATGTTTCACATACAAAAGGAAAACTGTTTACTGGTTAGTAATTATTAATATGCATTTCCCAAGCTGCTTTTATTTTCTTTTCAAATACTTGAAATATATTTTTTCAAAGAAATACTGTGCCCTAAAGAAAAATCCAATTGTATATAAGAGTACATTAAAAAATATCCTATCGCACTGACACTATCCCTCTCCTAACCTAAATTCCAAGATATGACCATTTTCAGTTACTTTTATATTTAGCTTTCCTCTTAGTTACATACATTTCACTAAATGATTATTCACTAAATGATTATATTGCTATTTTATAATTTATTATCCATGATTATTGTGTTTGGACCCCCTCATAAATGTACACCAGTTTGGTTTTTTTTCCCCAATTCTGTCATTAACCACCTCTATCAAAAATCATACACTAGAAACCATTTTATTCATCAATCATAAGATTTCCCTAAGGAGAACAGGATTTATCTGGATTCCCAATATGCTGTGTTTCTTTCCCCAAATTTTTATTTAAATTCTAGTTAGTTAACATATAGTATAATATTGGTTTCAGGAATAGAATTTAGTGATTTATCTCTTACAGTTATCAACCAATGCTCATCACAATCGCCTTCCTTAATACCTATCACCCATCTTAGTCCATCCCCCACCCACCTCCTTTCCATTAACCCTCAGTTTATTCTCTATTCTCTATAGTTAAGAGTCTCTTATGGTTTGTTTCCCTCTCTTTCTTTCTCTTTTTTCCCCCTTCCCCTATATTCATCTGTTTCATTCCTTAAATTCCACATATGAGTGAAATCAGGGTGATCAGGGTGATTGGTATTTGTCTTTCTCTGACTAACTTATTTCACTTAACAGAAGACACTTTTGCTCTGTGTCATTACAAATGGCAAGATTTCATTATTTTTGATGATTGAGTAGTATTCCATTCAATATATAGACAACTTCCTCTTTATCCATTCATCAGTCAATTGACATGTGGGCTCTTCCCATACTTTGACTATTATTGATAATGCTGCTATAAACATCGGGCACCTGTACCCTTTCAAATCTGTATTTTTATATCCTTTGGGAAAATACCTAGTAGTGCAATTGCTGGATCATAGGGTAGTTCTATTTTTAACTTTTTGAGGAACCTCTGTATTGTTTTCCAGAGTGGCTGCTCTAGTATGCATTCCCACCAAAAGTGTAAGAGAGTTGCCCTTTCTGTGCATGCTCACCAACATCTGTTGTTTCCTGCATTGTTAATTTTAGACATTCTGACAGGTGGGAAGTGGTATCTCACTGTGGTTTTGATTTGTATTTCTCTGATGATGAGTGATATTGAAGAACTTTTCATGTGCCCATTAACCAACTGTATGTCTTCTTTGGAGAAATATCTATTCATGACTTCTGCCCATTTCTTAACTGTATTGTTTGTTTTTTGTTTTGTTTTGTTTTGGGTTGAATTTGATAAGTTCTTTGTAGATTTTGGGTTCTAACCCTTTCTCAGATATGTCATTGGCAAATATCTACTACTATACAATAGGCTGCCCTTTAGTTTTGTTGATTGTTTCCTTTGCTGTACAGAAGCTTTTTATCTTGATGAATTCCCAGTTCTGTACTCCCAATTTGTATGAGGACATTGTAACTGTCTTACCCTTGTTCACCTTTTCTGACCACCTTTTATCTACCAAATCGTCCAAGTCTGCCTTGTTTTTTACTTTATAACTGTATCATTTATGGTTTATCTATTGATTGTTTCCATATTTTGAGAAAACTAAATATTATTTATATTATTTGAGTTATAAACATAGTTCATCACAAAGGGTGTATGCTGAGATTGTGTTTTTTCTTTATGATGCCAGAATTTCAACTCTTGTAATATCCAGTGGAAGAATCTTTCATTAATTCATTCATTTATTCATTAATTTATTAATTTATTCATTCAGTAGTTGCAGGGCATCTTCTATGTGTTAGGCACTGTTCTGGGCTCTTGTAACACAATAAATGAATCAAATCTACAAAGGTGCTAGGGCTCATGGAGCATATATCCCATTGAATAGAGACAAACAATAAAGAGTAGATACAACAAGTAAATTGGATCATATTTTAGAAAGCTATGGAGAAATGAAAACATAGAGTTGAGGAGGTCCAGTTGGAAGTATTGCTGGGTTGAAGTTATACTTTTAAATAGTGTGATCAAGATAGGCCTCACTTGGGCAAGAGTTGAAGGAGATAGGAAGTTAAGCATGTAGATTTCCAGGGAATGCGAGTTTGAAGCAAAAGTCACGATTAGAGAAAATCCTAGCTGGGGAACATGCCTGACATTTGAGCCTGGAATAAGTACCATGAGACAAAATCAGGAATGTGAAAGGAGGTGGAAGACATATCAAGTGAGAACTATAACTTTTACTCTGAATGTAATAGGGGCAGGAGTTTGAATAATGATGTTTGCTGCTCTGTATTACATTTTAAAAGGATCATTCCTGTTTTGGGGGGGGCGGGCATGTAAGAAGCAAGAATAGAAACACAGAGACCAATTAGAAGCAGTCAAAGGAACCTAGGAAAAAGTTAGTGTGCCTTCCTATTCTGAGAACTCCATGTTTTTTGTTTTGTTGACATCTCCATCACTTTTCTATTTAATATCTTTCTGGAGCTCCTAATAGTTGAATGTTAGATCTTCTATATGGATTCTCCATATCTTAGTTTTTCTCTCAAAATTCCACCTCTTTTGACTTTATTTTCTAATTCTTCCATTGAAATTATTATTATTATTTTTAAGATTTTATCTTCAAGTGATCTCTACACCCAACGGGGGCCTCAAACTCACAACCCTGAGATCAAGAGTCACATGTTCCAACTGAGTCAGACAGGTGCCCCTTCCATCGAAATTATTGTAAGAGAACTTTCTAGTTTCAAAATTCCTTTCTTGCTCTTTGGATGCTTTCATTTTCTTCATACCATCCTACACTTGTCTTACGGATACACTGTCTTCATAAATCTTTTAACAATATTTATATGGACAGTTTCATTTGGATTGATGCTATTTATTTACTTATTTGATTTGTCCATGAATAACGTGTGCCTCCTCAATGGTCATTCCCCTCCTGTGATTTATTTTCCATGCTGAAGAGTGTCCATAAATATATAGTAATTCTTGGATCTCTGTTTATATTTTAAAATAAGTAAAAAAAAAATACTTCACAGTTATGCGTGTAGGTGGGACTTGTCTCTCTCTTACTTGATAATGAATGTGATGAATCTAGCCTTTAAGCTGGATGACTCTAGACACTATTTTGAGATGCCAACATTTGTTGAAATTAGAGTATTCTTAGAATATTCTTTTTATATTTCTTTAGAAAAAAGTTTTCACCTTTTAGCTTGAGAGAAATGTTTGCCTGTCAGTCTCCTGTGAGTCAGGCTGTTGGAGCTGGGGTAGAATTGACTATGTATAAACAGAATTTCAGCTTCATTGTTTGCTCTAACTGGTGCTGCTAAGTCTGGAGCCTGTGTATGTGATCCTAAGCTGAGACTTCTTTGACTATGATCCATAAGTAAATACAACATTGCATAAGTGCTAAGTGTTCTTATTTTCCTTTAAAAATATGACAAGATACTTGTCTTGGTGAGGTTGAGATTTCCCTAAGGAGTGACAAGTATGAGGAGATTGAGTAATAAGGAGCAGTTAACTAGGTAAAAACAGTTGAGAGCATATTCCTGGTATAACTTGTTCAATGGTCTTATTTCAGGAGGGAGCATAGTGTAAATGAGATACATTTTTGTTACTGGTGTTATTTTTGTCATTGTTATTGATTGTACCATTTTGATCATAGTGAACACAAAGATACATAAAATGCTGATATTAATATATTCACCTTAATGAAATAATTACTAAAAACAGCTAGCAATTTTGAGCCACCAGTGTGTGTAATTATTTATATGTGTTATTTATGTCATTCTAGATAGTTGTTATTTTCTATTTGCAAATTTGGAAATTGAAATTCAAAGAATAGAAATAATTTGCCCAAGGTCACATAACCATAAGAGTTGTTGGGGAGGAAGAACTTCCTCTGCCCCAGCATCCTTCTAAACTAGATTTAGAATCAACCTGGCATGAGACAGATTAACAGGAGAAAATCAAATTTAATAGGCCTACTTTCGGGAATCCACACAGCCAAGAAATTCCAAAGACAATGGGACAACAGGAAGCCTGTTTGAGCTAAGGAGAAGGGTAGGGCCTGAGGACCCAAAGGGGGAAAAGCTCATTAGCAGGAGGGTGAGAGGAGATGTTTGGAAAAACAAAGGTAGCCTTATTATGCAGATACGCTTCTTAGGTAAAGGGGAGTCTCTGTTAATAGCTCTCTTCCTGGTACGGTCTACTTTTCAGTATAAATATAGGCAGTGGGGAAGAGGCCTAGTGCTTTTCCTGTGGATTATCTTTACCTCAAAATATTCTTTATCCCCAAAATAAAGAATCTTTATCTTAGGGCAGCCAGTCCTGGGCCCCTACAAGATACAGCAATAACAAATGCAAATTCTGATTTTCACACTGCAATTCTTTTCTCCATCACAAGTTGTGAAATAAAATCACAGTGCGTAAAGAGTAGTAAAATAGTCCTCAAGATTCCTGGACTCGATTACCTGTTTGTTTGACTTTATTTTTTTCCTTGTTTATTGTATGTCAGTGTTTGAAATAACAAAACAAAACTAAAATAAATGGAAAGAAGAAAACCCATAGAAATGCTATAGAGAGTCAGAATTATTGTCAGAACTGTACGGACCTCCATTTTCATATAGTACTGATGTAGAAAAGATGTTATTAGGGTTCGAAGTCAATGGCCAAGAAAAAATTCTTGAGACATCTTTGGTACAAAAAGGTGATTTTATTAAAGCATGGAGACAGGACCCCTGGGCAGAAAGAGCTGCAATGGGGTCATGAGTGTTAGGCGCCCCCAAAATGGGTCCGTGATTAAAGGAGTGAGACTGGTATAAAGCAAAGGTCAAGCAAAGCTTTATTCCATGCCAAACATCAAGAATCAGACCAAACATTCGGGGCTTCACCTCTTACAAGAGAGGGTGACCTTTCTCTGCTTCACAGACTAGCTTTTAAGGGCAAAGGCCATGTGGTTGGGCCTGGCCACACACAGGTGGCCAATGAAATTATAACACACAGAGAAAGCTGCACAGTCATGTTAGGTCACACATAAGTGACCAATTGAATTACAGTTTACCCTATAGTAGACATTTGACCTAGCCTATCACCTTGGTTAGAATTGGCGCCCAAAAGGCTCCCAAAGGGCAGGGCCCCTACTCCTTGGTAGCTAGGGAGACAGTATGCATCCCCCCACTGATCGGATGTCTCTACCTGGCCTGACCCACCCTTGTATCTGGGCTTTGTTACCTGGGGCTGGTTTCCAGGACTTGTTTTTAAGTCCCGTGGGGGAAGGGGAGCAGGGATAGTTTAAGGGTTAAACAACATTATTGTTTTAACCTTGATGGAAGCCTCTAGCTAAATAGGTCCTTACAATGAGGAGTGGCCCATTATATATTTTCAAGTTGGGAGGGAGTTAGGGATAGCTTGAGTCTCTAAGGAATTTTGGAAGCAAGGTTTCCAGGACCTTGAGCACTCTAGGTATTGTTGGGAAAAGGTCATTTATTACCATCTAATAAAATTTTAGTCATGAGACTCTTCAGAAGTCCATCAGTGGGCCATATGCATTGGGAGAGGGGTGATTAGAAATAAAGGAAATTTCCAAAGGAGTCTTTATACATTAAAGTAGATTTACAGGATTGGGGAGAAGAGGTCAGGCCAGGATTGTCTTTGGCCCTTAGCAAAGTATTAACACTGAGGCGGTTGAGTCCCTAGAAGAATGTCACTCTGCCTATTTCAAGGACATGGAAATGGGCTGCAGGTAGCAAGGAAATACAGTTTTGAAATTTGTCAATAAATGAAAAATGAAGTGACAGTAATATGAAAATGGGGAAACTCTAGACAGAGTTTGGTGTTCAGCACTGAGATAGTGGGAAAAGTATTTTTTCAGTAAAACGGGGTCTAGCAGAAGATTAAATATTTTCAATGAGAGACTTTCATGTTTTATTTTAAAAAGTCTTTTTGACTTTTGTCCTTCTGCAGATATTCCTGACAAGTCTATGATTCTGCTTTCTTACTTTGTTTTGATAGAATTTTAAAGTGTGTGTTCCTTTCCTTTTCTGTTCTTTAGAAAGCAGTCAAGACTAACTAGATAAGCAAAGCACAAAATTGAAGAATAACAGAACCCTGTTCAGTGAAAGTATTGATTAAATACCTTCACCAAAGTAAAAGTTAATATGAAAAGCCTTGTAAGAACATAGAAGATTACATATGGGGATTATTATAAAGACTTGCCTGTTGAACGAACTTTTTGTTTTTATTTTCTCCCACATAAAGCAGATACCATAGTCTTTCATTTAAAGTATACATAAATAGGATTACACAGAAGTTTACTGATAGAACAAGAAATCAGAAGTTCCATTATTGTTAACTTCCTTTAAAGTAATATTTTATTCCGGTGTTTTTTCTAAAGATCTTTAATGCTCAAGTCTCCCAAATTCAAAATAGGAGGCTCCTGGGGAGATATAAAACAAACTGACATTAGACAATGCGACTCACATTTTGATTTTCAATCCAAAAGTGTGTGTGTATATGCACATGCACAACTGGTTGGCCTATACATTGTTTCTAACATTTGGCATGGTCATACAGAATCTTTTTTACAGCTGATTTACCAATGTACAACACAGACTCATTTTTGAATCATGATTCTTTGATGAAACAGGATGTCTACTACTCATAATGCTTAAGGTAGCAAAATGCCTCTTATTATCGTGGCTTGATGTATTCTATTGCCGAAAATCCTCCTCTAAATCTGAGGCTCAGAAAATGTACTCCATTTTATGTAATTATACCCTTGGAAATCACCATTTCTGCCTGCTGCAAGTTGAATGCTGCTGCTTAGGAGGTATTAATTATTCCTTTGTTACAGGTGGACAAACCATAAATGTGAAAATGACAGTAGATCACGGGCAAAAACACATTCCATGATGTAAAACAAATTTTTCTGAATTTATATCTTCCATCATTATTCAGAGCTAAGCAACATTTGAAAAAAAGAAACAGTGCCATTTAAATAAAATACTCAATTGCTAATTCGAACCATGGGCCTTTGGAATTGTTTTTCAGGAGACTGGATGGGTGGGTTGTTTTGATCCACTGTGACCCACACTATGCATTTACAATTGGGCTTGCTGAAATAACAGCTGGAGCTTGGCAGTGAAGTTTTTCTCTGCCAAATTAACTGAGCTGTATGGGGATAAAATCTGTGACCTTGTCTTCATTAACCCAGTGATTTACCCAACTGAGTTAACTTCTCCAGTCCACTTTGGGCTGCCTGTGCTGTTTGCAACAGCAGACAAACAAAAACAGAGGGTGTAACGTCATGGATATTGGCAGCATTTTCATTTTAAAATGAAAGTCTTGGGGCACCTGGGTGGCTCAGTGGGTTAAAGCCTCTGCCTTCTGCTCAGGTCATGATCTCAGGGTCCTGGGATCGAGCCTCGCATCGGGCTGTCTGCTCAGCGAGGAGCCTGCTTCCTCCTCTCTCTCTGCCTGCCTCTCCGCCTACTTGTGATCTCTGTCTGTCAAATGAATAAATAAAATCTTTAAAATGAAAGACTTTCTTGAAGAAGCCAATATCTTAATTAGTCACTGTTAACCAGAGCATTCAACTAGATAGAAAGCTGTCACTGCTAGCTTCAACATTTTAAAACATGAGAGATGATGCTATTAATGTTAGGAATATTCCTGGGTGTCTGGTTTAGAAATGGTGATCCACAGAAAATCAGCAGTTTTTTTTCTCAAGCCATGGTGTATTATCAAGCCAGACGATGACCACAGAGGGCACGGTCTTCTGCTATCTATGTAATACAGATTTTTGAGCCATTTAAGTTGTGCTAATTTTATTTATTCATGAAACTTGTCTAGGTCTATCTCAGGCTAGTCATAGATCAGTTTCATCACTGGAATTTGTGTTTAATTAGCTTCCCAAATCTGTCACTCATCTCTGAAAGCATGTGTTTCACTTCTTAATTTGGCCGTTGTTCATATTATCAAATTGTTTAGTGTCGACCTAATCCGTTGCCTGGGAAATAGAGTTTGATGATTTTTTTTTTTTTATTTCAATTTGTCAATGAAAGCATAATGTAATATGTAGACTTTCTAAATTCTACATTGGTACAGGCCATCTTTACAGAAGGTGCTGTCATTTTGTTCATAGGCTCATACACCAAAGCATGCACGTTTTCGTACCATTGATCAGTTGGGGAAATAGTCTCAATGACTTTGGGCAACATTTTACCTTTTTTTAAAATAACTTGTTATCTGTCAGTTTCTCAGATGTTTAGAGGAGGCAATGCCTTTTGTTCTTACCAAACCAAATTGTGCTAATGAAAAGCAATCCAACTAACTTTCTTCCATTTGTGAGAAGAGATGTTTTTGAAGAGTTGCCATAAACCTGTTACAGGTAAAACATCATGAAGCAAGGTACATGCAGTGTCTGCAGGTTTTCCTGATTATATAAATCCTTGTGATTTTTTTCCTGAAAGAGGGCTTATTGAAGAACTGCAACAGTGATTCAGCAATTCAGCTATTGTATAAATTATCTTATTTATCGGGGGTTGTATTTCAAATACTTAAAAGGCCTGAAAGTTCCTGTAGTCCATCTTCTCACTTTACAGGTGAGAAAATGAGACTGAGAAAGGCTTCAGGAGGCAATGTGATGATATATCTAGGGAAAACTCAGATCTATTTATTCAAACAACATTCCATCACTACACACATTTGTGCTGGTACTTTTAAAGGAGAATTTGTTGTAACATTGTATGCAGGCATACATAATTTGACTGATATCTGTATTTCTGTAATAAGAGAGCAACATACATCACCTAAATCTTTTTTTTTTTATTACTAGAAATGGAGAAGCAAGGTGACTAAGTTAAAATTGACTGATATCAATATGAATCAACATCCTGTTTCAAATATTGTCCTCTCTTTGCCACTTTAAACACATAAGATATGTATGCGATCAGATGAAGTACCAAGTTCTAAAGCTTTTTATATTTGCTAAAAATATTTTTAAATGCAACATTGACTGCTTCTTCTGTTGAAATGTTAAAAAAAAAAAAAAAAAAAGGTAAATCTACCAGCTCCTGGAAACCATTTTTAGTATTTGTTTCAGCATTGTTTGACTGAGTTAGAATTTTAAGCAAAAATAGAAAGTAGGTGGTTGACAGAAGACTTTTTAAAAATATTTATTGAGCACCTGGTTCATGATAAGCCTTCTCTAAGTCCTAGAGATGGTTAAAAACTTTGGATCGAGCCCCGCATCGGGCTCTCTGCTCAGCAGGGAGTCTGCTTCCCTTCCTCTCTCTGCCTGCTTGTGATCTCTCCCTCTCTCTGTCAAATAAATAAATAAAATCTTAAAAAAAAAACAAAAAAACTTTGACCCAGCCTTAGGTGGTCAAATTCAAATTATAGAAAATTACAGCAAAGAAACAACTCTATTCTTTACAACAATAACAAAATAGCTGGATATAGTTTAATATCAAAGCTTTACACTAAGTTCTATAGGGAGAATGAGGGAGTAGCTCATTATTTTGAGGAGGTCCATATATTTTTTTTAGAGTAGGGGTGAAAATTAAACATTAGACACCAGAGAATGAATTGGAATTTGCTAGCTAGACAAGAGACTATAGGCTAAGGAAACAGAAAAGCTAAGTGATGGAAATAAGAACATAAAGGTGTATATAAGGGTAAGAGAACCCATATAGTTAGTGTACAAGGGGTGTGGTGAGGAGTGGTTATATAAGGTAAGGATGTTTGCTTAGTTTTGGGGTGTGTGTGTGTGTGTGTGTGTGTGTGGTGTAATACAATGTCAAGTACCTGTCTCTGGGTGCCATGCTGTTGCTAAGCAGGTTTTTGTAAGACAAACACAGTCCCCTTCTTCCTTTCTCTCTAAAGTAATCACTGCATGGAATCTTTAATGCAACTCAGGTCATAGAGCAATGAGTACTTTTCTTGGTAAATGTTAATACTGAGAAAAATGAAGGGAATCATGAGAAGAACTGTCTTTCATCAAAGCAAAACCAAGTCCTTCTCAATCTTGTACTACACACATTGGTTGAGGATAGTTGCATACATTATTCATTTCTGAAATATGACTTTTATTCAAAGCTACTATTATTTATTTCTCTGTGCGTGTGGTGGGGGAGGGAGTAGTATGAAAGTGAGAAGAACCTAGCAGATGAAGGCTGAACATGTCACTAGCTGGTCCAGGGAAGTTTATGATTAAAAATCCACTCCAAACCTTTATTTATTTATTTTTAAGATTTATTTACTTGAGAGAGAGAGAGAGAGAAAACATGTGAGCACAAGTGAGGGGAAGGGCAGAGGGAGAGGGAGAGAAAGAGGGAGAGAAGCAGACTCCCTGCTAAACATGGAGCCTGAAATGCTTCAATCTCATGACCTGAGATCGTGACCTGAGCTTAAATCAAGAGTTAGATACTTAACCAACTGAGCCACCCAAGTTCCTCCACTCTATTTTTATAAAGGATATCATCCAGCAGAAAAAAATAACAAAGATACTTTATATAGAATTTCCAGATTATTTTGAAAAAATAAATACTTCAGTTGATGTATTCTTTCAAACTAAAAAAAAATATTTTAGTTCTATTTAGTATTATTTTTCTTAATTTTGTTCATTAATATTGTAGCTTATCAAATACTCTTCACAATTTGATAGTTCTGTAGTTCTATAGTTCTATAACTGTTTGTTGTTCAGTTTTCACAAAATTAGAGCTTTTGTGCAGTACCATATTTAGAGACTCTTCTAGAGTACAATCCAATTAGCATCTTATAAATAATGCAAATATGAATGAATCAGTGAGTAAGAACTTCTGCCAAAGTTCACTGCTTGTTTTCAACATATTGCTATTTACAAATACCTCAAGTTAGTTTTAACGTAAATTCTTTTCAAAGTACTATTATGAATACTAAAGACGATAATTCACTTTTTAAATCACACAGAATAATGTCAAACACAAATGCCTGTAGATAATTGTTACAATTTCCTCCCATTTGGCAATCCTCTTATGAGAAATTAAGTCACATTTTTTTTTCTTAGTTACACTGATTTTCCGTCATTACCAGGAGAGCAGATCAATTCAGCCTCTTAAATTCTTTCATTAGGTTTGAGATAATCGGACTAATTATTGACTGTGTTTGCACATTCGCAATCTTTATGTTTGGTATTTGGGGATATGTAAAAAATCTGTAGACCAGACTTCCCATCTTTAAGTAATGTCCATGACAAACAGAAAAAAATCACATATATAAAAATATTTAAGAAAGTGAAGATTCACTGGACAGAAAAAGGAAACATTTATTAGCGGTTTGTGGTCTGGCAGAGGGTCAAGGAGTCAGTGATCAACTGTAAGTAAAATGCAGATCATTCTGAAATGTTCAGGCTTGGGGATCACACCCCTGAGAACCTATGAAAGACCCTTCTACTGGAGGAACATCCTTGCAACCAGCCTGTGTTCTTTGAGCATCAGAGAGTTTACTGTCTGCAGTGGAAGAGAAATTAACGGTGCTTAAATATTTGCCACAGTTTCTTGCCTCTGCACACATGTTCAGTTTGGGTTGAAGAGTGTCAAGAGTAAAGTTGTCCTAAGCATGTCAGCATTGCAAAATTTCCAGGTCTGGTCCTAACCTGCCTTCCTATTTCTTTGTCCAACACTCTGCTATGGAAATTCTCTGTTCTGGTCCAACTGGATGCCTTTTCCCAGAACAACTCAATAACTAGAGTGTTCCTGCCCCTCTCTCCTTTCCTTTCTCCATTTTCTTCCAGCTCAAGTCTCTACTCCTACAATTTAGCATTTAGCCTTCTGGTCTAGATGTAAGCAGTGAATGCCTTTCTTCCAAATAAAAATTGGTCTTATAAGCTTTTATTATTATTATTATTATTTTTTTTTTTTTAAAGATTTTATTTATTTATTTGAGAGAGAGACAGTGAGAGAGAGCACGAGCGAAGAGAAGGTCAGAGGGAGAAGCAGACTCCCTGTGGAGCTGGGAGCCCGATGCGGGACTCGATCCCGGAACTCCGGGATCATGACCTGAGCCGAAGGCAGTCGTCCAACCAACTGAGCCACCCAGGCGTCCGTGCTTTTATTATTTTTTAAAGATTTTTATTTATTTATGACAGAGAGATAGCGAGAGAGGGAATGCAAGCACCTGGGGAACTGGGTAGGGAGAAGCGGAGCAGGGAGCCTGATGCGGGGCTCCATGCCGGGCTCAATCCCAAGATGCTAGGATCACGACCTAAGCTGAAGGCAGATGCTTAAGGACTGAGCCACCAAGGCATCCCTGTCTTATCAGCTTTAAAATAATAGTGGTGGTTGTTTGTTTTAGTTTAATTTGCCATTTTCATTAATGCAATGGAAATAATATAAAATCATCATATTCAACTACCTTGAGAGGGAGGAAAGAACAGTTTTGAAGTAAATGTCTTGTCTTTATTAAGTTTTGAACACTTAAAAATCCAGTAGGGTTGGATAGTTCAATCTATTTCTGTTGTAATTCCTCTGAGGACAATAAGTTGGTTTCAGATATATAGCAAACATAATAGAGCATTTATTATAATTCTGCAGGGATTAAATGGAGGGAACACTAAAGGACTAATGGACTAATTATGCTAAGATGTTTCCATTTCCAGGCAGACATGTAACAAAATAATCAACACTTCTACTCACCTTATTCATTTTACAGATGTAGGAGATATAGTAATATCAAATTATACTAACAAATTTCCAAATGTATTTACTGAGCCTGTTTCTTTTCCTCAAATGTCCATTTCTACTTGGCTTTTTTTTCTGTGGCCCTGTGTTTATTTATATTAACTTATAAAGTATTACACTAACAGAATTTTAAAAATATTTTCTAACGCATCAGGATTTAAAAAAAAATCAAAACCATAGCTATAACTACATCATACAAACAAAAGAGGGTGACCTAGGGGATGCTGTAATGGGAAGGGTGGGGCCTTCGAGTTTGGCATCCTTTTTCATTCCCCACTTATATTCTCCATAACTTTGGACACTGAGGTAGCTCAGTGGATGATATTTTGAAAATTATCAATCTACCTAAAAATTAATTATAGTGACTTTATTCCGCATTGTACCCTCCATGTAAATGTTAGTAATAGAACTGATTGAGTCATTTTTATTTGAATATACATATTTATATATTCCCATATATATAATTGCATGGAGCTGTAATCATGAATGAAAGATAATCCATCTTCCTTAATTCATTTGAGAAGTAATCATAAAATAGAATGGTTGGTCCTATGTTAATTGTTAATTATGACATAATTTCTCTGCAATAAAACTCTCAGCTAAATAGGTAATGTATGACATTTTCATGAGTTAGTTTAGCAGTTTGGTTAAAATATAGTGTTTCATGTCTGTCTTGTTATACATTTATTAATGCCATATGGTCGATCATCTGTGTGGCTGTCTTCCTAAATAGTTTCAGATAGCAGAAAGTGAAAACACATTTCCTTTATAACAATATAGAAAATAAATATTTCCCACTATAAGTATAAATATGATTGCCTACAAAATATATTTCATTACTTTATAAAAATCTATACAAAATATTTAATATAAAAAATATGCTAGGGACGCCTGGGTGGCTCAGTTGGTTAAGCAGCTGCCTTCGGCTTAGGTCATAATCCCAGAGTCCTGGGATCGAGTCCCGCATCGGGCTCCTTGCTCGGCAGGGAGCCTGCTTCTCCCTCTGCCTCTGCCTGCCACTCTGTCTGCCTGTGCTCCCTCGCTCTCTCTCCCTCTCTCTCTGACAAGTAAATAAATTTAAAAAAAAATTTAAAAAAATATGCTATAAATATACCAAATATACTACAACTATACTAAAATATAATACAAAATATACTTTTTTATTTTAAACCAAAGTTGTAGTCTATTTAAATTAGAAGAATTTTATTGAAAGAGAAAAAGGCATAAAATTATAAGGTTTAAGAGCTGGAAGGTCCCATAAAATTATCTTCTACAATTCTTTCATTTTATTGATAGGGAGGTTAATGCCTGTTTTTAAAAAATTCAGTATTCCTTCTAGGGTGAATAATCTGAGAAATGGCTAATATCTCTCTAAAGGCCATTGCACTTCAGAGTTTTAGATTTAATGTGACATTTCACACAAAACAGAAGTGTTGATTATGTAATAAGTAAAGCATATTGCAATATAATTGTTCTACATGAGTTGTGGGTGCCCATAAAGAATGGCTTTGGTAAAATAGATGTCATAATTGTGCTCATTAAGAAATCTGAATGTTCATCTGTGGGTGACTGATTATTTTCTTTCAAAACAATACTGAAGATATATTAGGAAAAAAGAAAATTTGAAAGCTTACACATTGTTCCCCTGAATAATAGCCAGACTTACATGTGATGGTTTGTGTGCAACCTCCAAAAACGAGTTAACTATGTAGTGTAGTGCTTTATTGAGTAAAACAGAACTAAAAAGCAGTGAATAAAAATACTAAAGCTGATTCAGAATAGCCTATTTTATATAGTGAACACTTCCACACTCTTTATCAATCTGTGCAAATGTATGTATATGTATTTTAATTGACTTTATCTCCCTATACCGAATTAGGTAAACACTTGAGCCCCATGATCATGGGTGTATGTGTTTTTGGTAATTTGTTTTATAATAACAGATATTAGGTCACATCATACTTGTTTCTGAAATGCAGCTGAAAAATCTCTGTAGGATGGATCATCCTCTTTATGGTCATGAAGATAAGATGATACAAAATATTGTATATCCCAAGCACATGTGCTTTCATATACCTAAAATTCTAGAAAGATAAACAAGGCCATATGAGATATGAGAATAATTAATGTACATCTTTGGGAGAAAATGAGTTGTTCAGAGAATTTGTTCAAAACAGCCTATTAATGAATTCTAGTCAGTTAACATTTATGGTAAAATTGTTTTCAGGTGTAGAATTTAGTGATTCATTATTTGCATATAACACCCAGTGCCCTCCTTAATGCCCCTCACCTATCTAGTCCATCCCCACCCACTTCCAGTGCCCTCCTTAATGCCCCTCACCTATCTAGTCCATCCCCACCCACTTCCTTCCATCAACCCTCAGTTTATTCTCTATTAAAGAGTCTCTTATGGTTTGCCTCCCTCTCTTTTTAAAAATTTTCTCCCATCCCCTTTGTTCATCTGTTCTGTTTCTTAAATTCCATATATGAGTGAAATCATACGGTATTTATCTTTCTTTGATTTATTTTGCTTAGCATAATAGATCTAGCTCCATCCACATCATTCCGCAAATGGCAAGATTCATTCTTTTTGATGGCTGAATAATATTCATATAAATATATAATATACATTAGATATATATTATATCTACTTTATTATTTCAAACTTTTTAATTATTATTATATTTGTTATGGTGATCTGTGATCAGTGATATTTTATGTTACTGTTGTAATTGTTTTGGGGTGCACAAATGCTGCCCATATAAGACAGTAGACTAAATGGATAATTGTGTGTTCTGACTGCTCCATTGACCAGCCATTCTCCCATCTCCCTCTTCCTCTTCTTGGGCCTCTCTATTCCCTGAGACACAAAAGTATTGAAATTAGGCCAACCAACAGCCCTACCATAGCCTCTAAGTATGTACACTTGTAAGTGAAATGAAGAGTCACATATCTCCTACTCTCAATCAAAAGCTAGAAATGATTAATCTTAAGTGAGAAAAACATGTTGAAGGCTGAGATAGGCCAAAAGATGGCCTCTTGTTCTAACTAGTTAACCAAGTCATGAATGCAAGAAACAAGCTGATGAAGGAAACTAAAAGTGGTATACTAGTGAACACATGAATGATAAGAAAGCAAAACAGTTTTCTTGGCAATGCAGAGAAAGTTTTAGTGGTTTGGATAGAAGATCAAACCAGCCACCACATTCCCTTAAACTAAAGCCCAATCTAAAGAAAGATCCTAACTCTCTTCAATTCTATGAAGGCTGAGAGAGGTGGGGAGGCTGATGAAGCAAAGTTTGATGCTAGTAGAGGTGGTTCATGAGGCTTAAGGGAAGAAGCCATCTCCATACCATGTAAGTACGAGGTGAAGGAAGCAGCAAGTGCTGATGTAGAAGCTGCACAAAGTTACCCAGAAGATCTCACTAAAATAATAAATGCAAGTAGCTACACTAATAACAGATTTTCAATGTAGATGAAACAGCCTTCTATTGGAAGAAGATGCCATCTAAGACCTTAGTAAGAAGAATCTGTCTAACTCAAAGCTTCAAAGGGCTGACTCTCTTGTTAGGGATGAATACATCTGGTAACTTTAAGTTGAAGCCAGTACTCATTTACCATTCCAAAAGTCCTACAGCCCTTAAGAATTTTGCTAAATCTGCACTGCCTATGTTCTATAAATGGAACAACAAAGCCTGGATGAGGACACATCTGTTTACAACATATTTTAACTCCACTGTTGAGACTACTGCTAAGAAAAAAGAGATTCCTTTCAAAATATTACTGTTCATTGCCAATGCACCTGGTCATCCAAGCATTCTGATGGAGATGTGCAAGAAGATTAATGTTGTGTTCATGCCTGCTAATATAACATCCATTCTGCAGTCCATGGTTCAAGGAGTAATTTTGACTTTCAGAATTTATTATTTTAGAATTACATTTTATAATTCAATAGATTTCATAGATAGTGATTCCTCTGATGGATCTGGGCAAAGTAAATGGAAAAACTTCTCAAAAGTATTCAACATTCTAGATGCCATTAAGAACATTCATGGTTCATGGAGAAATCAAAATATTAACATGAAAAGGGCTTTGAAAGAAAAGAAGTTGATTCCAACACGTATGGATGACTTTGAAGGGATTCAAGACCTCAGAGGACGAAAAAATTGCAGATGTGGTGGAAAGAGCAAGAGAACTAGAATTAGAAGTGGACCCTGAAGATAGGATTGAATTGGTGAAGGCTACTGATAAAATGTAAAAGCACGAAGGGTTGCTTCTAATTGATGAGTAAAGAAAGTAGTTTAAAAGTGGTTTCTTTCTTTCTTTTTTTTTTTTTTTAAGATTTTATGTATTTATTTGACAGAGAGAGATCACAAGTAGGCAGTGAGGCAGGCAGAGAGAGTGGGGGAAGCAGACCTCCTGGCAAGCAGAGAGCCTGATGCAGGGCTCAATTCCAGGACCCTGGGATCATGGCCTGAGCCAGAGGCAGAGGCTTTAACCCAGTGAGCTACCTGGGTGCCCTAAAAGTGGTTTCTTGGGATGGAATACTACTCCTGGTAGAGATGCTGTGAAGATGGTTGAAATGACAAAAAGTATTTAGAATATTACATAAACGTAGTTTAGAAAGCAGAAGCAGAGTATGAGAGGATTGACTCCAATTTTGAAAGAAGTTCTACTGTGGATAAAATGTTATTAAATAGCATTTCTTGCTGCATAAATTGTTCATGAAAGGAAGAGTCAGTCGATGCAGCTAAGTTCATTATTTTAAGAAATTGCTTGGACCCTTGGGTGGCTCAATTGGTTAAGCACCTGACTCTTGATTTTGGCTGAGGTCGTGATCTTAGGGTTGTGGGATTGAACCCTGTGTTGGGCTCCATGCTGAGCATGGAGTTTGCTTAAGATTCTCTCTCTCCCTCTCCTTCTGCCCCTCACTTCCATGCTCTCTTTCTGTCACTCTCTGGACAAAAAAAAAAGGGGGGGGAAAGAAATTGCCAGTATCCCAACTTTCAGCACCCACCACCCTGATTAGTCAGCAGTCATCAACATTGAGACAGAAACCCTCCACAGCAAAAAGATTACACAATTCTATAAGGTCAGATGATGGTTAGCACTTACTAGCAATAAAGTATTTTTTAAGGTACATATTTTTCTTTTAGACATTATGCTATTACACATTTAATAGGCTCACAGCATAGTGTAAACATAACTTTTATATGTACTGGGAAGCCAAAAATTAGTTTTTCTCACTTAATGCCATATTCGCTCTGTTGTCATGGTCTGGAAGCAAACCTGCAATATCTTGAGGTATACTTGTACTTATAAATATGTCATTCTGAATTGCCACCACAAACAAAACCCATTTTCTTAGTTGTCATACCAGGGAAGTGGTGCATAACATCTTGTCAGTTAACAGTTGTTCTCTTCGGCACCATGAATATTTAAGATGCTCCACACTGCCTCCTAATCATGTCCCCATTCACACCCAAGAGGTTCAGAGGTTCTTTAGTCACTGGAAGTCATTAGCCCTAATTCACCACCTCACTGTTATGGCATCTATTGGCCAAGTTTTCAGTTAATCACCAGCTGCAGTGATTTTTCTTTCTTGTGATTTAAATAAAATTCCATAATATTTCACCTGGTGATATAGATAATTTGAAGAATTCAGGGAGACCTTTAGTTGTCTCTTCCAACAGAAATGCCAGAAGTAATGTTTAAGTCTTGCTACTTCTAGTCCTTACTATCCGGAGCTTTAACTTGGAACATCCCCGTTGGCTGCTCTGGTCACAGCTAACTTTGGAACAATAAAATATGGAGGCAAGCTTGGTTTTGTTTTAGTTTTTGTCATCTTTATCCCCACCTGATGGATTTCAGAGGACAGATAAGGCACCACACTGATGTAAGTACAGTGGTTCAGAAAAGTGCAAAGAAGCATATTATAAGTATTCTCAGTTGTACAATGTAATACAATTGAAATGACTGATTGGCTCTTTTTTGAGTACCTCTGCATTCCACAAACCAGTCGAAGTCTAAGTCCATACACATTGCTGAAAAATGAAAATGTGTTTCAGGCATCTATATAGTTCAGATTGTATTGAACACTTTAATCATATACCCAATATATGTATATATTATTATTACATATGTAATATGTATATATGTAATATATGTGTATATATTGTTATAAAGTCTATATTATTATATATGTATATATACATATATATGTATATATTATTATATGTGTATATATATATGTATATATTATTATAACCCAATACTTATTGTTAAACTGACAGAAAAGAGATAAAAAGAGCTAAGCTG
This sequence comes from Mellivora capensis, assembly GCA_004024625.1. Classification (NCBI taxonomy): domain Eukaryota; kingdom Metazoa; phylum Chordata; class Mammalia; order Carnivora; family Mustelidae; genus Mellivora; species Mellivora capensis. The sequence continues at coordinate 67,938 of PISX010005178.1, read as the reverse complement.
AGGCATTAATTTTTATTTAAGCATCCAGTAAGTGAGGATTACTCTGGTAAAGGTGAAAGACTCTCCAATGCAAAGTTTGAAATACCTGTTTCTGTCATTATACAGTAATTGGAATTGTAACTATTTTCTTTGACACATTTCAGAAACCTATAAGGCAGTTTTAATTAAAGTTCCTTATGAAAGTAGTGGTGTTCTATTTTACGTTGAAACTTATACCAAACAATATTTCAGATTATCTTTGAGAAGCAGCATATCTGTCTTATGATACATTTCTACATTTCTTATATAAAGACAGAAAAATAAGTAGATATTCTACTGAGGTCAGAAAGTAAATTTTAGTGTAAGGATTCTTATTAACTATGAATGAAATTCTTTAAACAAATCCAAATGATATTAGACTTGTTTTTTTAGGCAATTATAATGTAATCCAGTGGTGTTATTTCTATCTTGGAGTAAGTCTTCAGAACAACTTAAAATTACTATAAGTAAAATGAAGCCTGTATTCTAAGAGCTTGACTTGAGCAGTTAGAGTGTATTCTCTGGGATAGATGGGTCATTTGTTGTTTCTAGCATTAAATGATAGACCACAAGTGTCCCTTTGTACATGCCATCCTTCTCTGTGTCCCAATATCAGCTGATGGCATGGAATATATACACTACAGAAACCAAGGTGGGAATCTCATTTGAAGTCTGTCCTCCTTGTTGGGTTAAGACAAAGGCATATGTCATATAGAACCACCACAGTGACATATCACAGGCTTTCCTTCCCAGACTATATCTGGAATTCCTAAGGTACTATGTTTCTGAATTCTGCATAGTACGTAGACCTAATTGGGTAGATATTATAAAAATTTGTTTTTAACAACTGAATATTGATTAGCTGTTATTATCTTTGGGTGTCCTTAGACATCTCACACTTTTCAGACCATTACCTTTAAAATGAGCTTGGAATGTACTTTTATACTCCACTCTAGCTCAAATACTCTCTGATCACCAAGATTCTAGAGAGAGACATATTAGCTCATCCCTTTTACTTAAATTAGAAAGCAGATGATATAAATTATTGTGCATCAAATTTACCACAGAACTGTATGAAAACACATAGGGTTTTATTTATTGAATATTTAATTATGTAAGTACATACATGCACATATTTTATATAACTGTCGAGGTTATATTATGTATAATGAATTCCATATTAACAAAATATATATAATCTACTATATCTTATATATAGTAAATGAACTGAGAAAAGTGTATATCTCCATAAGAGAGCCTTTATACTAACATTTTTCGCACAACCATTCATCTACATCAGGGGTTGGCAAACATTTTCCAGAAAGGGCCAGATAGTAAATATTTTGGGTTCTGCAGGCTACATGGTCTCAGTCCTAACTACTGGATTTTGCTATGATAGGACCCAAGTACTCATAGACAATACTTAAATGGATGGGTATGGCTATGTTTCAATACAGTTGTATTTAAAAAATTGGTGGTAGGCTGAACTGGGCTTTTATGCCATAGCCTGTCCTGATCTAAGTTATGTGGGATAAAATTGTGAATATATTCACAGTCAAATGAAATTTGTTCATTGTTATTGTGGCTATATTTCTACCACTGCAAACAATGTCTAGAAGATAACGAGTTTATTAGATGCTAATATTATTTTCCTTTTGATAGATTTAAAAAATCAAGAAATTCTAATACAAATATCTATGTAATTTATCATTATTCTAAACTCCAATGAGAAAATTTTATTAAAGTCCTAGCATACAATTTATACCTGCACCATCCCAGACAGTAGCTTTTAGACAAATGTGGCTATGTATATTGAAATTAATATAATTAAAAATTCAGGGTCTTATACTAGTTATACAAGATATATTTCAAATGCTCAACAGACACATCATTCTAGGTTACCATACTGGATAGCATAGAGAACATGTCCATAATTGCAGAAAGCCCTATTGGACAGTGGTGATATTGGACCAAAAACACATATTCAACTATTATAGATAAAAAGTCAAACATCGTCATAGAAATGATAGAAATAAAGTTTGCCAGAAGGAAATAGATTCTAAATTTTCAGAATCTATAATTATTAAGTTTCAGACCTTCAAATATTTCCATTTAATACTGTTACCACAGAAATTTCCTTCAGATGTGTGTCATGCCCTCATTTATTTAAAAAGAAATTCCAGCTCAGGGTCTAAGATGTAAATGCCATCCATTGAAGTTATTCAACCAAAATGCTGAAGGCTACCAAATTGCTTCTTGTTGACTCCTACTATTCAGAGCTTATTAAATAATTTTAAGCAAATTTAATTCTAAAAGCTGAGCTTGCATGTAACCTAAAGGGTTTTTTGTAGGCCTGTGTGTGTGTGTGTATGTGTTTATTTATATAAATTGTATTACTTTGTTGCTTATCATTCTCTATGAACTCACTCCCATCCCAGAGCATTAAAAATAATTTCATTTGTATTTGAAAAATAAAGGACCCAAAGAAATTTGAATCAAGACACATCTTGGCTTATAAAAGGATTTTATCCCTTTATGAGTTCTCATTACTAAAGCATTTTAGAAGTCTCAGAAAAATATTGAGATTCTCAAGGAAAGTACACAGAACAGGTTTTAATTTTTTATTCTAGTCAAGGGAAACAGCCTTGAATCAATTATCCACAGTTTTCAACGTATAATCAAGGATTTTGACAATATTTAGATGTTGAATTGCCAAGCTATTAGCAACCAAGAGATTTGATTAGACATCCATATTAATAAACACCTGCCGTAATAGCATAACAGATGTTCTAGAAGCATAGCTGACCCAAAATGTAAATTTAAAGCTTTTGGTCATATTCCTCCACAATGTGATGCCTAAATTAAATTTCATTACTCTATTTGTTTTACTAAAACTCAAGTGCTAAAATAATTTTGCTCAATAAAAAAATCATTTTTTATTTTAAATGATTAAAAGATCTCTGAAATCAAAGCATATTGCTGAAATATCTGAAATTATCAGTTTAAAGTACATTACAGATGTGGTGTGTGTGGGTGTGTGTTTGTATTTATATATATGTATCTATATATGTGTGTACGTATATATATGTATATATATTTAGGATCAATTATTTTAAATTTGTAGTCATTGAAAGCATGTAATTTTAGTTGATAATCACATATATAAGTCACTCATGGATATATAATTTTTGACAAAGTTTTATTTATTTTTTGAACACTGGTCCACTCAATACAATGGTTTCTATAATGTAGTAAGCTATTGAAACTAATACATTCTCTTCCCCTAGGAGCACATTCCATGAAAGCAATATAGATAAATATCATGTGTAAAGAAATATTTATATTTGAATAAATGCAATAAGTAAGCAATATGTATTATGAAAGAAACAAATGCATGTTTAAAACCAAAAATAAGTATGAACTGAGCCGAGAGGGGTGTTTTATTAAACAAATGTGCTTACTTTTCTCGGTACAACTCCAAATGTGGGAAATTTCTTATACACACTTATATGATATTTAGGCAAGTATCAATTTAAGGGAGTATGTACCAGTTAATGATGTACTAGTTAACTATAACTATTTCTTGTCTCAAGAAATCCCAACATCATATGCAGGTTAAGTATTCATGTATCTCTGTAGGAACTTGATTGAAGTCTAACCCATTTTAAAGAAGTAGTAACTGTTTCTGTGGTGGTTTCTTTACTCCAGCCCCCAAAATGGCAGCAAATTGGCATCTAGTTCCTAATGGTAAGGGCATCAGTTTTTATAGAAACTTGTTATAAATGGAGTAGTAGGAAAATCCAAGGATAGTGCTTAAAATAAATAGCTGAGGGGGCAATGATAGAGGTGACAAGAATGACAGCCTGAAAGTTGTCTATAGGGAGACATGACTTTGTTTTACAGAATACTGAGTTATATGTATATTTTCAGGTGATGGTAAATTAACCATACTGAATATTTCAGAATTGCTTAGGACCCTGAAATTTATACCTGTTTCCATTAATTGATTTATTTTTATTCATAATCATGGTTAGATGATAAAACATTTAGTTTTGCGTTGAAGCTCAAATATCATCTTAGGATAAATTTAGTTCAAACTGAAGGTTGAAATACAAATGGCAGTGTTCCTCTTCCTTCTTCCCCTCTCTTCTTTCTCACTACCCTTCCATGAAGCTACAAAGTCTTCCACAGCCTATGTTGAGCAGTCTCAATTCTGCCACCTTAGCTTTTTTTTTATAAAAACTTGGCTTTAAGTCTTTCAAAATTCCCCCCTCTATCAACTCTGCTTGTTGCTGAGATTATATGAGAGGGTTCAGATTGGTCTCAACCTTTTATACTGTCTTCTTTCTGTAGAGCCAGGGAGTTTCTCTAAGAACACTGGGTCACAAGACCTTTCCCATGTGACAAAATCTTAACTGTAGTGTCAGGTGTTTTCTCCTTGTCTCTTTTCTTCCTCCCTTGTTTGGATCCAATAAAGCAAGCTTATTAGTTGCTACTTTCATATAAAGGAAGGTTTTTTTTTTCCTTCTTCCTCTTTGCTTGTTCATTGTGTTAATTTTTTTAAATGTCCTTTTTCTTCCTCAGTATTCTAGAATGTATTTTTCAGAAAATACAATGCCATCTTAACAAACATGCCAAATTCCTGAATCTAACCTTTCATTCTCACAGGAGATGCTTTCTGTGTTGCTCCAAAGGGCAGAGCTAGAAACACTGTGAGGAGTTCAGGAGTATTTTCTTCAGTTTAAAGAAATAGCTAGCAGTTAAAGCTGTCCATCTAACAAAAAGAAACCTATCTCATAGGGTTATCAGCCCCCAGTGTGGAAATATGCCATCAGAAATTAGAGAACTATTAGTCATGGAGGCTGGATAAATTATTTCTACAGTTGAGGGAACCTAGGCTAATTGGCCATCAAGTTCCTGTTCAACTATCAGTTTCTATAATTCTCTAGTTCAAAGACATTTGTGATTATAAAGTATCATGATTCATGTCCACTCTGATTAGCTATTTTTCATTCACTTGTTTCATTTTACTTACTTTCATCCTTTAATATCACTATGTATGGTTTATAGTACTTATGCAAGGAAAAAATTAGTTCCTTTGGGAATACTCTTGGATCACTTTTATAACTCTAGCTGGACTCTAAGATGTAAGACCTATATTTGTATTCTTATTCACATTCAGCTATTATTATTATATGGATTCTCCTGTCAATTCCAAACTTGGTACAGACATTAATTATTTTGTCCTTCAACTAATATTCTCTGTCCCATCCAAGTATTTTATCACATTACTCAGTTTCATTTCATCTTGCCATTATTAACATCTGAAACTGTCTTATTCATTTTACATGTTTATTTGCCTCTCAATTTTACCACATATATGTATTTACCATAAATATATATTTGCCATATATATTTTACCAAATATATATATATCCCTATAATTTTCAAACTTCAAGGATAGAAATGCCTAGGAAAAACCCTGGTCTATAGTTAAAATTCACAATAGTTATTTTAATGAATAAATTCATGAATAAATAGATGACTGGATGAACTATTTTTCTACTTTTGCATCTAATGATGCATAGGGATGTATAGGGAAGACTTTCTTTGCCTAAACGGTCTTTCTATAGGAGTGACATCTCCATCCATTTTGTGTTACAGAGAATAAGGGTCATGCCTTATTGATGTTTCTGTCCATCATATTGCCTAGCAAAGTACCTCACACATCACCAATAATCAATAGCTTATGATGTATAGGGAAGACTTTCTTTGCCTAAACGGTCTTTCTATAGGAGTGACATCTCCATCCATTTTGTGTTACAGAGAATAAGGGTCATGCCTTATTGATGTTTCTGTCCATCATATTGCCTAGCAAAGTACCTCACACATCACCAATAATCAATAGCTATCATTTAAATGAGTGAGTTAATTAGCACAATTCTTGGAAGTAAAGTAGCTTTTCCTAAAGAGTCCTAAAAACTGGAATCTTTCATTATTAAAGATAGGAGAAAGATGGGCTATGTTTTTGTTTTGGGACCCAAAAAAGGAGGAAAGAAACTACAACCTGGGATAGTATTACCATAGGGTGAGAATTAAAAGTTCTAGGTTCTAGACCCCCTGCTCTGCCAATTCCTGAATGTATTAAGGTGATTGAGCCATTAGCTTACATGAAGCATCAGTATTTTTCTTTTTCTTTTCTTTCTTTCTTCTTTTTTATGTAATTGGGACTGATAATCTGTCATTCTTACTGTGGGTTTGTTAGTTTATCAAAATTAATACATATCAAAATCAATAATCTGTTGGAAAGTGCTTTTTAGTTTGTAAAGTATCATACAGTTCAAACTTACTGTTATGGGTAATATTAAAACATCTATGAAACCAAAGGTCTATAATCTGTTTTATCCACAAATAAGACCAACAGATATGTCCAGTTTTAATTAGCAGCAGAATGGGGGGAGGAAGGAAAAGGGAATAGGCAAAGAATAAAAGAGAATACAACAAAAAGAGAAGAAGATAAAACATACAAGGTGAGATTGCGCAGAGAGGGTATAAGCAGGAGGGAAACAGAGAAGAGGAGGTAGAACCAAGAGAGAAAATGATTATATCTGATAGGAATTTGAGAGTGGCACCCATGGTGACCAGGTAGGTTAAGATCCCTAAACTGGGGCTTCATCCATTTCCAAGAAATAGGCTGTGTGAGGCCAGAGATGAGGTAGAGATGTGTGTTTCAATCCAACACAAGGTTAGCCAAGACGAAGTGTCATTCCATGGAAATGGGTGAGTCCCATTGCCAGAGACAATACATCATGTACTTGTTCATTGTTAAGATAAAAACTGCAACAAAAATATATGTGCATGGTTATGAAGAATCTTTCTCATGTGGTTAATACGGAACTTTGATTCCAAGAGCCATATTGTGGCAGGAGGCCCCCATCTAGTAGTGGGGTATTGTCTTCAGAATCCTTAGTATAAACTACAGTGCACATGATTTGATGCTCTCTACGTTTATTCAACTTGGCCCAGCAGTAGCCTCTGCAATTCTACCAGTTTGGTCTGGCACACTTCTCACAGTTAGTTATCATGTGCATGGCTTAATGATGGGAACATAACCTTTGAAAAGAAAATGAAATTGTTAATCTCACTTTGGTGATCCTTGGGGGCTATCTGAGTATGTGCAGCACCAGTAAGGATGCCCAAGCTCAACTCTCAGAGGACAGAGAAGAACCTATAATTCCCAGCCCTTCAAGTATTTGCCATGTTTCTAGAAATAGCAGCTATGTTTAAAAATAAGTTGTCCTTTTGTTCCTTGGACTTTTTTTCTTATTTGTAATGTTTTCTGGTTTTCAATTTGAAGTCGCCTTTCACCTTTAGTTCTTTGCTGCTCTAAAAAGCACCTAAAAATAATTCTTGTTGTCTTTACTATAACATCTGTGCTTACAGGAATAAACTGTTTTTGGTTGTTCTTTAACTTATATAATGCTTTCTTCTCTTATACCCAATAAAGTTAGGAATAATAAAAATATGTTCTTATGGAAAAATTTTAGAATAAAATAGTTTCTCAGGATAATCATTCATTGCCTCCTTTCAGATGCTTACTTAGGTGATTATCCATTGTGAATTTGATATTTAATTTGAACCTTTTAAATAAATATACTCTACTCTTATTTATAGTTCTTTTTCATGCCTTCTGGCAATCTATTATTTGGTTTACCTAATAGAGGAAGAATACAAAATAAACTTCATGGTTTTGTATTCTTTTCTTTGCAACTGGGATAAGGGAATTGATTAACTTATCTCTTGAAATATTTATTTTTGAAAGAACTATATGTAAGTTCATGGCTTGTCTCCTTCCTGCTTTCCCTGCCTCCAAATGTTCTGGGAAACCCAAGTATGAATTATCGATGGACCGTTTCCCAATAAGCTTAGAGTCTTAGTTCAAGAGCTGAGACATGTATATACATAACTCTAAGGCAGGAATGGATGACAATCTCAAGAGAGGTACTGTAAGATGGCAGAAATGTTCAGGGGGACTAAATATATATTTCCTGCTTTAGGCAACTGGAAAGACTTTCTGGAAAAGATAACATTGAGCTATGTGTTTAAATGGTACTTTCTAAAGTGGGGTTGTTAGCTATTCAGTCGGAGAGTGGAAAGAAAACATTTGAAATTTTATTTATGTTTGTTATCAAAAACATTAAGAATTGTATTCTTACCATATTTCATAAATGACTGATGCTGATAGTCTACTGCGTATTGCAGACAAGAGTCTAGAAGGATTGATTATGGTACCTTCACTTGTTCAATAGCTTTCCACATATCATAGTTAATGTGTGCCTGGTTAACTGGATTTATGAATTATATTCCAGTAAAATAACTAGTTTCAACTAAGCTAACTTTCATTATTTTGGATCTGTTTTTTAAATTTTTAGAAAAAGAAACGTGGATAGAGGATAATTAAAAGGGAAATATTTCCAAACAAAGAAAAAGATGTCAGAGTTGACAGTTCTCTTTCTTCCTAGGAGGAGATATTGGTTAGCCACATTACAAAGCTAAAATCAATGATGAACTCATAAAAATTGACAGGAACTGGGCCAATAAAATTAATTGTCACAAAGACTGCTTGAAGAATGGATTTGTAGTCTCTAAAACTCATGTTAAATTTCTCCTTCAGAGTATATTATGTCTTGAGGTTGTTTTTAATGTCATTATCATTAGCAAGATATTTAAAGTAGTTTCTTCATCTTTAATTGATCTCTTTAAAATTTATATGCCTATGTATCTTTTATAATAGGCATAATTTATTAGCACACATGTACTGTAAGGAAATATGTATAGAGAGATGAGCTGAAGGTAAAATATGTTATCTCATGCTATGCTCGACAGAACAGGCTGAATAAAGGCTCCAAAGCAATCTATTTGGCTAAAACTATGAATGTTTTTCTGTTCAAAACACCAAAATTTCAATGTTAAGAGGGGATGTCTTAAGAATGCTAGCTCTTGGCATAAGCATATTAACTTTCTTGGAACTGATCCCATGGAATAGTCACAGTCTTAATGATTTTAGCCTCTGGGAAAGTGCCATTTTTTCCCCCTTGGGGAAAAAAGTTATTCAGCCCTAGTCTGTAAGCCATAGAAATGAATTCTGTGAGCTTCCTCTTGAGAGTAATAAATTTGGATTTTATTCAGAATAACCATCTTATCATATGGCCGTTGATGTTCTGGTTTCCTATTATTTTCTTCTCAAATATACCACCTTCCCCTTAATTGGAGACCCAGTATCTCATATTTCAAGGAATAGTAAAAAACAAACAAACAAAAAAAAGACATGGGGGTTTAGGGAGGAGCTCTAGGCAGGAGAGAAAGACAGCTATCTCAGTCAAGTTCAACATGCTTGCATGCCATCATTAAAGTTTTCAAAAGAGTTTCGGGAAACCTTTGAGGCCTATTTTCAGAAAGAGAACAGGCAGGCCCTGAATGAAATAGACCCCCCATAGAGAAGGGAGGAGGAGATCTGTGGTCCCATGCAAACTGACACCTTGACCCAAGGCACTGCTGAGACAGCCCCAAAGCACCCGTGCCCAACAAAGAACAAAAAAAGTCTAGGACATTAAAAAAATAAGGGCGGGGAGGAAGAAAAAAAGAAAACCTAAGCCCTGACTTTCTTTTCTGTTCCTTTCTATTGTAATTTTGGTTTAATAAGAAATAAATCATTAAGCACACAGTTCGAAACTGGGTTATGGTCCTTTTAATATAGTTCAGTCTGATATCGACATGTGACCTTCCAGACTGAGCCCTCCAATATAAAAGCAGGTCTAAATAACTAAGTATGGCATGCGTCTATTTTATTTCAAGGCAAAAGATTTTTAGGGCCAAGGGCGGCACACACAGACAAGAGGGTAGGCCGCACAGCTGGGCGAGATGCTGCATCGTGCGGTTTTACAATGATACTGATTTAATTTCTCTTAGTCGAGGAACCGTTAAGTATATTGTCTCACATAGCATTAGATAAATAATGGTGTATTAGGCCTGACAGAGGGAGGAAGTAAGAAAATAATGTGTGTCTGAAACTAGAGCAGGTTATTCCATTCATATTTTAAAAACATACTCTTTACTTTAAAGAAACCAGCTTTGGGTCACTGCACAATACAATAAATTCAATAAAGCATACAAATCAATGGAGAGCAGCAATAGTGCCATATTAACATGAAAACCAGCTGCCTAAAACAGTGTGTATTGTCACACTCAAACGGAATAAGCCATATGAAAATGGTGGGCTTTGTAATATCTTAAAATTTAATAAATGATAGCTATCTCCAACTAGGGTAGGGAAGGGAGGGAGACCTTGCCAAAGATCGACTGGCAGTTTCCCTTATCTCGGAAGCAGTAAGAAGGCCATATGCTGGTGGCAAGCCAGACCCTGGAACCACCTCTGTGTCCAACGTATTAACTGTGGTAGGTCTTGACTAAGTTAGTGACCCTTTCACCCGCTATGTTTCTTCAGCTGGACCTTAGGATAACATAAGGCTATGACCAGAATAGGAAGTGAGCTGGTATGTAGGCTTAAGGAGGTCCAATGCTAAATTATATTATTTTCCTAAATTGAAAGTGATTATTTTCTAAACACATAAAATTTGGTCTAATATTAAAGGGGCAGGAGCAGGCAGTATATTACAGTAGTTTAAGGGGAAGCTGGAAAAAATGCCCAGGCTCTGTAAGAGGTCATGTACATGATTAATGCTGAAGCCAATGCCAACAGGAAAAAGAGGTACTCCCACAGTCAGAGAGTGTGATTGTATTTACAGTACATTGGCTTTGATTAATGTGCACACTCAGAAGTAATGTGTGAAAGGCCAGGAAAGACCTGTTTTCAAATGTTGGTGCTGAGTACAGACTTCCCATTATGTCCTGAGAGGGTATTGATGAATAATGACTTAAAGTCTTTTTGGGGGGAGAGGATGCCAAAGGAGTTACTTTCCCATGCACAGGGTTGGATATAAATGGACTTACGTGTCAATGCTCACTACCCTTATGAGTCTGGAGAGCCACCAGTGAGTTTATCCCTTAATTCAGTTTCAATAACCAATAATTTGCAAGACGTATCTTAAGTGATTTTAACTGTAATGTTCTCCCTAAATGACCCCTTTCAGTATGCAGTGGATAGTTTCTCAATGTCTTATGTTTATATGTTTTGTTGTTTTTTTTTTTCAATATTTTATTTATTTATTTGATAGACAGAAATCACAAATAGTCAGAGAAGCAGGCAGAGAGAGAGGAAGGGAAGCAGGCTCCCTGCTGAGCAGAGAGCCTGACACGGGGGCTCGATCCCAGGACCCTAGGATCATGACCGGAGGCAAAGGCAGAGGCCTTAATCCACTGAGCCACCCAGGTGCCCCATGTTTATATGTTTATAGTTTCTCAATGTCTTATGAAAATATGTTCCAGAGTTTTCAAAGCCCATAGGTCCCAAAGAAAAAGTGACAACATGTAATAATCACCTGAAAAATTTTCTCCACCCCAGAGAGTATGCCTTTCCTCCTCTCACCCCAGGCTAGAATCTAATGTGCTTTCAGTGATTGTGTGTGTTTCCTGTGTAGCCCTGGGAGGAAAGAAAAGCATGCTAAAATTAATGTGTAGTGTATGGGGGAGGGGGAAGGAGAGCATCACCAAGCCCATGAATTATCTCTCTAGGTAACTCTGCTTTTTCCAGATTTCCAAATTTCCCCAGGCCTCACTCTTTGATATGAATTATAAGTAAAAGAACATACAGCTAGCAAACCATTAAGAACCAAGAACTGGACACTTTTACTGGCAGTTAGAATAATACAGATCATGTGAAAAACAAACAAACAACAAGCCCCCCCAAAATGAAAAACAAACAAACAAAAAGCCCCCCAAAACAGAAATGTAGCAAGCTAGAGAAGCATCCACCACAGCACCATCAATTTGTTCAGCTGATTTGATCTATGTCCAGAAAAACCAGTAACTCCCTTATAGGACCCAAGTCAGACTACTTGGTAGTAACTCATGAGGACTGTGGTAAACAATAATAGCTCTCCAAGATGTCTACCTCCTCATCCTATGAATCCTGTGAACCTATGAATGTCACCTTCTATGACAAAAGAGAATTTGTGTTGTTGTTGTTTTTTATTTTTAAAGATTTATTTATTTACTTTAGAGAGAGGAGGAGAGAAAGAGTGTGGGAGGAGGGACAGAGGAAGAGGGAGAGAGACTCTCATGCAGACTCTGTCGGGAGACCAATGTGGGACTTGATCTCGTGACCCTGAGCTCAAGACCAAGATTCGTACACTTAAATGACTGTGCCTCCCAGGCATCCCACAAAAGAAACTTTGTAATTGCAATTATATTGGTGATATTGAAGTGGGAAAATAATCCTGTATTATCTGGGTGTGTTTGAAGTAATCACAGAAGTCTTTACAGGAAGGAGCAGGAAGTCAGAAAGGAGAAAGCCACTGATGTGATGACAGATTTTCAATTACCTTTATTGTTGCTTAGGAGCTGGAGAAGTAGCTCCAAGCCAAGGACACAGGTGGCTCCTTGAAGGTGAAAAGGCAAGGGAATGGATTCCTCCTCACAGACTCCATCCAGAAGGAACCAGCCTATGGGCACCTTGATGTTAGCCTCATGAAACTAACTTATTTTGGACTTCTGACCTCCAGAACTGTAAAATAATAGATCTCTGATGTCCTAAGACACCACTTTGGGATAATTTGTTATAGTAGAAATAGGAAACCAATACAAGGATTCTGTGAGGAAAGATTAGCAGACCAACCGATACAAGATAGGATTGCAGTTCTGGAGACAGAGGGAGCAGTGAGAATCAGAATCAATGAAGCTCCCAACTCTTGTTTTCCCTTTAGGTCAGCATGGGCATGTCCTTACCTTTAGAACAGATGAGAGCATCAGTGTTTCTCAGATGTCTATGATCTTTAGATGTGATACAAAAGCCATTTATTTAACTGGTCATAAATGGGGCTGAGGTCGCTAGAAAAAACTACCTACACACAATTTTCACCAGTTTAGAGTCCTCAAATGAACATTAATGTCTTCATTTTTGATTCTAGAAAAGCTTCTGGTAGTCAATCATGGACTCCTACCAGTAGGCTACATCTCTCTCTGAATCGAAAATCAAAAGTGCAGCTGGGAGAGAAGAATACAATTGTGACCTTCTCTTCTCTTCTCTTCTCTTCTCTCTCCTCTTCTCCTCTCCTCTCCTATCCTCTCCTCTCCTCTCCTCTCCTCTCCTCTTCTCTTCTCTTCTCTTTTTTTCCTTTTTTTCCCCTTAGACAGACCTGCTTTCAGTCCCAAATAGAATGAGAGAGAGAGAGAAAGGTCAAGTTGCTGATAAAAGAAATTTAATTAAAGGAGAGGTTAGTTATTTCATAACTTTTGGAACTGGTCAGATAGACTGAATATGATCCTTTAATAGAACCCCGTACAGAAGGGTGCCTAGGAATCTTGTTCTTGTGTACTTCCTTACGATGTATGAAATATTCCACTGACTCGGAACTATCCATCGAATTTCAGTGCTTCAAGATGAGTACTGACAGAAAACCTATGATGATATTTCCACCTACATGATCTCTTTTTAATTGGCTCTGAAGGTAGTAATGACTTAAACTCCTTGCTTTTAAATTTAGACCAACCAATATTCATGTACCTTGAAGAAAAGTTAAGAAACTTTGAGCTTTTATGCCCCTGTTTCCTTATTTATAGGAAAAAGATAATAGATTCTAGAACAGAACATAATAGATTCTTGAAACAGATAATAGATTCTAGGAACACGTAAGGCAGCATAACTTGTCTTCTGCATAATTCTGGGAGTATCTGTGATATGATGGCTACTCTTAAATTTGTGGATGCACAGCACTGGGTGTGAGAATTGAGTGAGAAAGTTGAGCATTTTAACAGTTCCTGGAACACAGTAAGTTCACAAAAACTTTTTTAAATTATGTATGCTTTCAGTATAAAATTATACAAAAAGTAGTGAAATCTTCACACTTAGGAAGAACTGGGGAAGGTTGTCTGTGTTACGAAAGACAAAAACAAAAACATCTGGTTAGCTGGTCTCTTCTTTGCCTACAAGTTAAAAACAAACTTTGCTAAGGAAATACTTCATTTTAATTCTACTTCTGCTTCCTCCAGGTATTTAGGGTTTGGGGCCCTTAAGGAGACATCATGAAATCCTTCTCTAAATGTTATAGTCTGTTTAAGATTTGATACAGTGCTAACAAATTGTATCAAATTGGGGAATTTGAGGGCTGAAGAACAGAAAAGATTAATGGTCTATGTATATGTATATGTATACATATATGTATATATGCCAAATATATATATATATATACACACACACATATATGTGTATATATATATGCCAAATAAATATATCTGCATATATTTATTTGGCATATGTATATGTATTTTTTAGAAAAGTAGTTTTTAGGTTTAAAGAGGGGAGTTCCTACCTCCTATATGCACGCCCCATATATACAATTACAATAACAGCAGCAACAGCAATAATTATAACAATAACTTAAAGTATTTTCTCTGGGTTGATCCCCCCCAAAAATCTCTGAAATAAGCCCTGTCCTTGTTTCATAAACAAATACAAGATTGAGCATGAAAGACCATTATCACCATGCACAAAATAAAACTTACATAGGTTTTAACATTAATAATAGACTATCCACAATGTGATCATTTCAAAACAAAAAAGAGAATTGGTGTTCTGCCCAGGCAGAGTATATGTCTCATAACTTCAGCTGTATTGGTGAAGAGCCTTGGTTCTTTCCCAATTTTTCTGAAGTGTTTGGTGACATCCAAAATACCCTTCACAGGAACACAGACTTTAGTTGCTAAAAACAAAATATAGGATTTTAACATCTCTGGGAATATGTACTTAGGAAATGCTGTAAAATCCTTTTCTTTTGTTCCTAGATCCAAGTGGAATATATATCCCAGCCTTCTTTGTAGCTACATGAGTCTATGTTTCTGGATTCTGGAATATGGGTTGGAGTGATGTATTCCAATTCTTAGCCTGATCCTTCAAATTTCCTGTGAGATTCTGATTTACTTCTCAAGTCAGATGTGTGGGTGGATACTGTGGTCCAGCACAACTCCTCCTTTCTAAGGAGGTTATCTTGGAGCTGGAAGACAGGTGCTTCACTGGCTGTGCGTTCTATCGTCCACCCTGACTGTGAGGTGAGATAGGAATACGTTCCACTGGGTTAAGCCACTAAGATATTTTGATGTTACAGCAGTTAGACTACCCGGAATAATATGGAACCAGAGGAGCAGAAATGAAAAAAAAGTATGTATATAAGTCTCAGACAATGTTTACCTTCTTTCATGGAGCAACCAACCCCTTTTCCTGACTTGAATCCCAAAGGTTCCTTAGGATACTAATTGCTCAGGATGATGTTAGCAGATTACTCACTTGCTGATTTTCCAATGACTTTTACAGAGTCCTCAAAATTTGAAAATAACACTTTACAAGAGAAAGTAACATCCAGAGGGAGAGAGTTGCCTAATTAAAATTACATGTTTGAATAGTAGGAGAACAGAGTGTCCTTGCTTGAGTCTGGTACCTCTCTTTATCTCATCATTTTTGGTTGCTTCCTGATAATTACTTTTTTTTTCTTTTGTATCTAAATTCAGGATTACAAGTAAGAGAATTCTGATGGTACTCTTATAGAGCTAAATCACTTATCTTGGGAGGTTTATACCACCAAAAAGATGACACTAAATATAAATAAACTCCTTAAAAGGAACTAAAGAACAACCTTGAACAACAATGACTCTGAACACACAGTGTATGAGAGTATATATTTTATAACCTAATGAAAGGATATTATGAACAAGGTTATACAGAGTTATGTTGTCATCAGGTATAAGAAAGGACTCAATTGAATCAAGTCTGTTCACACTGGTTGGCAAGTACTGTAATTTTTAAATAAAAAAGGCAAGCAGAAAATTTTTTATAAAATACTGTTATCGATAAAGGGATGCAGAAAAAAAGTAACATTTGCTGAGCAACTAATATGTGCCAAATATTGTAGAAATTACATGATTTTGTGAAACCTTACCATGTGGCAAGTATCACAGTCATTTTAAAGAAGAGAAAATAAGTTCAGACCAACTGTTATTTACCCAAGGCTACATAGCTAATAAGTAACAGAACTGGGATGCAGGCAAAATGTATTTACTGAGTCCATATTCATTTCACTCTACTCAATAGAGTTGCGATAGTAACATCAAATTTGAGTATTAGAATTAAATAAAACAACTCTGTCTAAAGTTAAGATTCTTAGATGAAAGTTCTATATCTTGCGTTATAATTAATCATCCAAATCCAGTCTCCCCTCTAGCATGGCTTATGTAATGGCTGAATTTGAGTTCGATGTTAAGAATCCAAGAAAGCAGAAGAGGAAGGAAGGAAGGGTACTGAGATGAGTAACAGAGAAAAAGTAATAGTATCTCGAGAAAGAAGTCCCAAGACTATAAGGTACTTTAAATGTCTATGTAATGTAACATATCATTATTTTGTTGGGTCTAGGAGATAGATTTAGGTTGTGATTCTTAAGGCTATTGTACATGAGAAAATGGCTATTGGTGAACCTCTTCACCAACCAGCACCTAGATCTAACCCTCATCTTTGCTCTCTACTGCATTCATGGTAACTGTCATCAATGTCTAAGGAGATCTTTACAATATTTTTCCCATGTTTATTTTATTATATTTTATTGAGGTATAACTGACATATAACATTAGTTTCAGGTGTTAATAATTGACTCTATTATATATATAAACCCCATCTTCTTTATCCATTCATCTGTTGGTGGACATCCAGGTTCTCTTGCCATTTGCAATGATGTGGATGGAACTAGAGAATATTAAGCTAAGCAAAATCTGTCAGTCAGAGAAATACAGTTATCATATGACTTCTTTGATATGAGGAATTTGAGAGGAGAGGTAGAGCAGAGGTTCATGGAGGGGAAGGGAGGGAAAAATGAAACAAGATGATATCGGGGAGGGAGACAAACCATAAGAGACTCTTAATCTCAGGAAACAAACTGAGGGCTGCTGGGGGTGAGGCGGGTGGGGGAGGGATGGGATGGCTGGATGGTGGACATTGAGGAAGGTATATGCTATAGTGAGTGCTGTGAATTGTGTAAGACTGATGATTCACAGACCTGTACTCCTGGGGCAAATAATACATTATATGATAATTTAAAAATTTAAAAAATTGATTCGATATTTGTATAGTGAAATTATCACGCTAAATCTAGTTAACAATTAAAATTAATATTTTAATCTTGCCTTAGTGTGTTTTATTGAAAGAAGTATAAGATAGTCATTAAAGGCAGATTCTGTGGCCAGATTGCCTGAGGTCAAATACCATCTCTAATAGTTATCACCTGTGTTAATTAATAAAGATATATTTACCATCTCTCTTTCAGTTTCCTCATGTGCAAGACAAGGATAATAATAATAATTCTAAATGTATAGTGTTATTATAATGATCAAATAAGTTTGCGTATGGAATAATGTCTAGCACATAGAAAATGCTAAATATATTAGCTATTATTATGAAACAAAATATATACTATCATTGTATTCATCTACTAAGTGAACGAAAACATCATGGGACTTACTTTATATAAATATCAAAGAGAAGAGGATTGAAGAGATAGATTTTGGTCTTGAAAAGGGTGTAATATTATGTTATCAAAAATTTAGGGGCTACAAAGTGCAAAATGTATAATGAAGTTTTTTTGTTCTGTTTTTAATCAGTGGCAAAAAATGCCAGATGATTTCATACATATTCTCTACCTCTGAAAAGACAAAATAAGTCTATAAAACTATTTATTTTATCTTTTTAAACCAGATCCCTACTTAACTGAGCTGTTACTGACCAGCTGTATCATCTCATTTCTTGTGCTGATCAAAAGAGAAAGAAAGGAGAGGTGGATGCCAGAAAGGGGGTGAGGATGTGAGAGGAATAAGAGTCAAGGTTGGGGCAGCATCAAAAATAGCTGAAAGGTCTATGTTGCACCAATAAATTAAGTTTCAAAGGTACCCCTTTCACTTGCCTGAGGAATTTTTCCATGGCCTCAACATTGCTGGGTTATTGCAACCTTTGCCATTATACCTTCTATCCCATAGTTAATGATTAGTTGGAAGACTCCTTACTCCGGAGCTAGATCTGCTCTCTTTTTGGAGGAAATAGATTACTATTGCAACCACTATTTATCAAAGGTTTCTGGCCTCCACTTTCTTTAAGATATTTCTAAAGTTTATCCCATCCTCCTTTGGGTATCTTTCTCTGTCGGATCCAAACTCAATGATTTAAGACAAAATTTGCTGACAGGAGATCCTGAGAACCCATTATGGAAATGAAGACAGCAAACAACCTTTGAATGCGTTTCCCAATTTAAAAAGCCTTCATTACATAAGCACGTCTCAGGCTGGAATGTTAAGAATTTATCATAGTTTCAGTAATTGCGGCTTCCTCTGGAAGCTTGGCATGATATGGAATCATTTGTAAAATGTATATTTTGTTTGGCACTCAGTAGGAAGCTTGCCAGACAATACATTTAATTAGGAACATGAAGAAGAGAATAATTGTGGTCTGTCATAACATATTACTTTTAAGTTCTACACATGTCTAAGATAGTGGTCTCATAACAATGTATGAATTTAAAGCTAAAGGTAATTTCCCTTTCATCAGTCTAGGGTTTTTATATGGGGAAATATATTAATTTGATGGTGAAGTGTACATTAGCTGTATTCTTTAGATGTAACTCTTTGTCCATTGTTTAAGCTACTGGAGTGTTCCCTGCTCTCCCTAGAAAAAACCTTTGAGCATTGTTTAAGACCTGGAAAATTGATACATTGCCTTTCAAGCTTAGACAGCTTTATTTAAGCTCAATTTTCTCTAGAGATGCATGGAAAAAATGAAACGCATTGCCTTTCTTGAAGATAACCATGTCCATAACATCTAGTTCTGCCTGATGCGTTAAGTAAATTTAATAAGAGCAACTTAAACATTGTCATAATTAATGCCAATTTAAAAAAAAATTAAAAAGTGACCTATGTCAGCAGTTTCGAAGAGAAGTATGGTAATAAGCATACACTGAGGCCAGGTTTTCACTTTGTAAAACATGCAGTTCCATTTTTTCAGGAAAACTTTCTTATAATGAATTTGAGAGGCATCACGAGAAATATGCAACAGAAGGGCTGTTTTGGTATACAGGGCACAAATGTTTTGGTGTCCAGGTCCAAGAGTATAGGATACTCCTGTCATTTACCTTTGCATGAATCCTCTTTGTCTTTTATTATTACCCAGGGACAGTCTTCTTTGTGAGGAGAGATTTTCCTCTAACAATAAATCTTATTTAGATTTCACATGAGGGCGTCTGCCCTCAAGACCCATCCATGGTGTAAATAAGACAAGGACAGAGATTGTTTTCATTCCCCTTCTCTTCTAATGGCACTGTATTTTGGCCTCTCAGAATCTTCCTTTTCTCACACTGACCAGCTTAATCTGCCCCAGAGCCTTCCTCACTCTCTCTGCTCCTTTCAAAGCATCACAACACTTTCTTTTGTGAGTGATTCCTTCAGGGTCCCATTTTGTGCTATGACAAGGAACAGAAACCAAATTGCAACAGTCAGTGTGTTGACAGAAGAGGGTAAGGAACTGGAGATAGGGAAAGGAGAGCTTGAGGTATATGCAAGCTCCATTCATTCAGGTAATCATTTATTTTTGAGGAAAGAGAAGATAGAAAAAAATATCTCCTTATGTGATCCCACAAAGGTGTAAGAAGTGCACTTCTTTCTTCTTACCTACCTTGTAAAATCCATAAATGAACCCAGCTTTTATTCTGTGGCCTTTGGAACTAAAATTAAAGTAACAATCAAAACAATAACAACTTGTGTTACTGAATACTTGTTTTTTAAAGCCATGTTCTGAGCACTTTTTAGACATTAGCTCATGTAATCCTTAGAATAACTCCATGCGGTGTGTGTTCCTATTACCACCAAGGAAATTGGGACACAGAGTGGCTGTTTATCTTGCTTAACTTGCACAAAACAGTAAGAAGTGGTCTGTTTTTGGAAATAGTCCAAGATAGTGGGACTCCAGATTCATACTCAGCGTTACTATGATACTACAATAAATTAACTGTGGAGAAGATACAATGTGGCAAAAACAAAATGCAATCAACTGAAAGATGGTTTAAAAAAAAAAAAAAAAAAGGATTATAGGGACACCTGGGTGGCTCAATTGCTTAAGCATTTGCCTTTGGCTCAGGTCATGATCTCAGGGTCCTATGTTGGGCTCCCTGCTCAGTTGGGAGTCTGCTTCTCCCTTTCTCTCTCCCTCTGTATCACCCTCTGCTTGTGCTCATTGTTGTTGTTGTTGTTATTGTTTTTAATCTCTCAAATAAATAATGTCTTTTAAAAAAGGATTATAAAGAGAAAGATTTAAAAAGGAGACTTGGTGATGAAAATGCAATGTTTAATGTACATAAAACATCCAAAATCTCATGTTGCCTCTTAGAATTAGGAAAAGACCTTTGATTTGAGATATCTACTGTTAAAAATACCTGGGAATGAAGATCAAATGGAGTTCATCTTCTTGCCAGTATTTCCTGAATCTCAATACAATGGGACTTTTTTTTTTTTTCAATTTTTATTTAATACCAATGTCTAATTGGTTTCTCTCCAAAACTGAAGTATGTAAAGCGAATGGCCAGTATTCTGGGGAGCAAATCTCATGTGTGTGTGTCTGTGTGTATGTGTGTACTTGTATCTTAGCATAAGACCCTACAACTTACTGGTATTCTTTTACTTTAAGGGGCAAAGGACCACTAAAGCATACAACTGATGTGATCTATGCAGCTAAAATGATATCAGAATCAGGATCAAGGATGGATATCCTTGCTCGGCAGATTGCTAACCAGGTGAGTTCTCTACAAATGGACATGATGAAAGTCTGTGCTAAATGCTTTCTGCCACCCACCACTGATTGTAAAGCAAAGTTGGATTTTTATGTGATTGGATTGGTTTTTCCTAAATTATTGTTTAAAAATCTTACTGCATAATTAATACACGGGTAGTGGACAATTCATTCTAAGGCAGCTTAATTATTTCTTAAGGCATTATTATTATTATTATTTAGATAATAATTAGATATCTATCTTAGATTTTTGAGCTTCAAAGATATATTAAAATTATTTAAAATACCAACTTTTTGAGTTTCAAATAAACTCAGATTACTTTCATGGGCTCTAAGACTCAATGTTAGTTGTTTTTTTTTTCTTAATACCTTAGATTTCTTATTTTTGCTCTTCAGAAATCAGTACCTTCCAATATTCTATTATGTTAGTATTTCAATGTTAACAATATATTCTGGCATTTTATATAAAATTCTAAGACAAATCGTGATAGTAGAATACTAAAGTGATATAAAATGCAGAAAGCATATATTCCTTACGGAGGCAAATGCTAAAGTTTCTAAGCCCTTGGGTTCCTTCATTTCCTTTTTTGTTTTATCTTTTTAACATTTTTAATTGAAGTATAGTTGACATACAATATTATATTCATCTCAGGTGTACAACATAGTGATTCAACAATTATATATATTACAAAATGCTTACTCTATAAGTATAGTTGCCATCTGTCACCATACAAGGTTATTACAGTATTATTAACTGTATTCCCTATGTTGTACTTCTCATCCCTATGACTTATTTATTTTAATAAACTTATTTTAATAAATTTCCATAACTGGAAACTTGTACCTCTTAACTCCCTTCATCTATTTGACCCATCTCCACACCCTCTTCCCTGTGACAACCAACAGTTTGTTCTCTTTTTTGCTTTGTTTCTTAATTTTAAATTATTTTTAAATTTTATTTTTTTATATTTTAATTGAAGTATAATTAACATATGGGATTATATTAGTTTCAGGTGCACAATATAATTGTTCAGCAATTCTATACACTCTCACTTTTTTCAGTTTTCCCACGTCTTTGTTACAATTTTCTGAGCAGCAGCTACATTATTAATTACCTTTAGCCCAACATCAATTGAAAAATCTGTCAATTACTTTAGTTAATGTATTGAGAAATATACTTAATGTTTTAAACTAAGGTATAGTATGTACGTTTTTATAGTGTTCACCTTCATAACATATATTTATTTTCCTTTGGGAAAAAAACACTTTTCTTTTTGACTTTGCAACTACTCTACATTATTTCTTGCTTATATACTTTGAGGGAAACTTTATTGGGCTGCTTCTTATTATGTACTTTTTTTTATTCTCTGTTTTTTGAAACATGTTCACCTTTAAAGTGTATTATTAGATATTTCTAGATATGGGGAAAACAAACAACAATACTAACAGACACAAACATTTTAAAATATTTCTTGAATATACATATGTATATTTAAATATTTTGCTACTTTAAGCATTATAAGCATTTTATTAATCTTTTTAGTATTTAGTATTTACAGTTAAAACAAACTCTATCCTAATATAAATCAAAATACAGTATAAATAGATGATTGAAACACAAATCCACTGATAGTTTTCTGTATTATAGAATTTTTTGCATTTACTTTTATGAGAGAGACCAAGTAGAGTAAGTGAAACCACAATGCATTAGACAGATTTATGTGTGCTGATAACTTTTTAAATATTTAATACTTCCTGTCAATGTGCTTCTGTTTCTCTTAGAATGCAGTTTTTAAAGTTCAAAAAATTGTGTCACTTGGAAATTTTTTTTCTTATGTTGATCTTTTTTAATTGCATCAGATTCACCTTGCTATAGGTACTTTTATAATGTAGCTTTATTACATTATACTGTTGTTTACCTTATTACATTATACTGTTTAGCTTGATCCAAATTACCTGGAAGAAAGTAAACATATTGTCTTGCTTCCATAGCTTTCACATTGTAAAAGAAGATTAAAGAAACAGTCATTGAATAATGAAAAATAATAGATGATCCTCTTTGGCTCTTTCTACTTCATATAGGAGAGTAGTTTCAAATTACTTTTGTTCTGAACAAATAGGGTTCTGAAGAATCAAAACTGATAATTATGAAGCTGACTCTTATTATAGAGATCATCTGGGGAGATTGTCTATGTGTTTCTGATATTTGATAGATTTAAAATTTCTAAAAAAAGTTAGACAGCAAATAATATCTGAAATTTATTGTGGAATGTAATTGAATAATTTAAGCAAGACAATTTTCAGTGTCTGTATTATGAAAAATATCTGCTGGAACATTGGTTGCTTTCTATTTTGAACAACCTAATTAGTTCAAAAAATTTTTAACAATTTTTGTGATTCTTTCTAGTCTTTTACTACTAGAGTGTCAGAAGATCAAACATCAACCACTTTTCAATTCCACCCATCGGACTTATGATATCTAGATCTAAATATAGTGTTAAATTTAGTTTTATTGTCTAACATTTCAGGTCAAAATTCTTATGCAGAGAGAATGAAGAGAAATTACATAAATTGAGCTTCCTAATTCTACCTACTTGGACTTTCTTTTTTCCTTTTTTCTTTCTTCATTCATTTTTTTCATCCTTCTTCCTGTCTTGCTTCCCTGAACATATGTTTATTGTGTGTAATCAAATATAATTTACTACTCTGGCTGCACCCCAATTAACTGTTTTAACATCCAGAATTTTAATATAAACTCACTTGCCCCAATCAGCCAACATCTTTTGGGCTTTAGAATTATCTTGACATGGTATGGTAGGTCATTTATGCCATTCAAGACATATTGCTTAAGTTCTGTAGAATTCTAGCACAAATTTTCTCTCTATTAAGCAGTATATTCTTAACAGAGATGTTGTCAGCTATCACAATTCTTAAACATTCTACCCATGAATAAAGAGAATGGCATGTTAGAGAAGTACTCTTCTTACAAATCCAAGATTCCAGACTCTCAGTATACATCTCTTTCTATTCCTCAACCCTACACTGTAACTCATTATGTGAAGTAGATCCTCTAAATTAGATGAATTGAATAACACCTCACAAGGTAGGAAACATACATATATCTCAATTAATTAGAGAAGCTGTATATCCCAAGTAGGAAAGAGATGAAGAGGAACCGAAATAAAATGAATATCTGCTAAGGTGTTTTGCATGAGGACAAAATTAGACTTTCTTACCTCTGAGTGGTGTGTCTGAGGCCTATAATATTCCTTCACTATAATTTTGCTGAAGAGAAGATATCCACAGTATCTGCTGGGTATTCCCACCTAATCATAACTGAACACAATTAAAATGAAATTTTAGTGTAAAATATAATGAAAGCCAGTGCTAATTCAAGATAGGACAGCATTTAAAAAACAAGATAAAGGATCACAAGCCAAATTGTACACAATGCATTTAACTTTGAACAAAACAACTGACAAATGTAATTTATATTTTTATTTTAACAAAATGTTGTCAGTGACTAGCCTCATTTGAATTGTTTCCTTGCTGATGTTATGAGAGTCAAAAATGTATTCTTTTAAAAAAAAATCTTATTTTTTCAGTGTTCCAAGATTCACTGTTTATGCATCACACCCAGTACTCCATGTAATACATGCCCTCTTTAATACCCACCACCAGGCTCACCTACCTCCCCACCTGAATCTTCCCCCCAAACCCCCAGTTTAAAAGCATGCAAAAAAGAAACTTCTGAAGCATTTCTTATATCATTCTAATATGTCCCTTAAGAATATATTCTAGGGGCGCCTGGGTGGCTCAGTGGGTTAAAGCCTCTGCCTTCGGCTCAGGATCATGCCCTCATGATCTCAGGGTCCTGGGATCGAGCCCTGCATCGGGCTCTCTGCTCGGCAGGGAGCCTGCTTCCTCCTCTCTCTCTGCCTGCCTCTCTGCCTGCTTGTGATCTCTGTCAAATAAATAAATAAAATCTTTAAAAAAAAAGAGAATATATTCTAGATGCAACTTGCAACAATATTCATATTTTGATGCTATTATCTACATGAAATTTATTTTGAGCAGATATTGATAGCTATATTTGTCCTCCAGATTAATAAACCTTATAAAAATAAATGCATAGCAGTTTCTCAGGAATTAAATAAGGATAGATACTAAAATATATTATCTGTATCTTCTTTGAAGTATAGTTGACACACAGTGTTATATTAATTTCAGATGTACAACCTAGAGATTTGAGAACTGGATTTGTTATGCTGTACTCACTACAAGTGTAGTTACCATCTGTCACCATACAATGTTATTACAATACCATTCACTATATTCCCTATGCTTGTACTTTTGTTTCCCTTTTATGCCATCACTGGAAGCTACTCCTCTCCCACTCCTCTTCACTCATTTTGCCCACCTCCCTACTCCTTTCCCTCTGGCATCTATCAGTTTGATCTCTGTATTTACGGAACAGTTTCTGCTTTTGTTTGTTTGGTTGGTTGGTTAGTTTTTCAATTGCACATATAGGTGAAATCATACGGTATTTGTCTTTCTCTGTCTGACTTATTTCACTTAGTGTGATACCCTTTAGGCCCATCCATGTTGTTGCAAATGGCAAGATCTCATTCTTTTTTTATGGCTGAGTAGTAGAAACCTCAGTTTGCTAACGAGCAGCAGTGATTGGGCATAGCAAAGAGGAAAAAATGTTCCAAGTGTGCTGAGATTCAAGGAATTGAATCAGCCCAAATTAATGACTGGCCAAATTTAATAGATAAGAGAGAGAAAGAAAGCATTCCTCACTGAGACGGTTAATAGAGGGGAAAAAATGGGTTTTATATTAGGCAAAGTGGGTTATGAGATAGTTGAAGAATGTGTTGAGTATGAAATGATGAGACAAATAATGGACTGGGAAAATCCATATGTATCTTCTGAAAACAGGGCTGGGTGACAAAGATTTAGTTATTTGAATTTTGTGATACTTGAAGCCATAACAGTGTGTACTATTGTGCAAGAAGAGGGTGAGAATCAGATGTCCAAGAACAAAATCTAAGAACGTCAATGAGGCAGTATTGAAAAAATTTTAGAACTCATGGTCATGAACAGGAAGAGAGATGAGATTATAAAGTTGTGGGAGGGTTTTTGTTCTGAGGCACATCATGTTGAAAGATTAAAGAATAGAAACAGGAGACATTAAAACTGCAGAAAAAGATGGACTCATTTGGTAATCTATGATCCCGAGGAAGATGAAATGAGACAGCTTCTGAGCTGGAGTAGAAGTGGAGAAATGAACCCTAAGGGAAGGGAAAGGTCATGGACTCAAGCCCTTTGCTATTACTGATTGCTTGAAATTTCTGTTCTAGAAATTCACAATGACACCTAACACTTTTTATTAACAAACTTTGCCAGCATAGCAGAATTTAAACTGCTGTCTGTAATTGCAAAGTCATTTTAAATGTGTCTTAAATAAAGTTTATACTCCAGTACGGGCAAAAAAAAAAAATTGTGAAGCTTATGGAATAAAGATTTTTAAAAGTATTCATTTTGCTAATTCACTCTTAAAAATCAGACTGAAAGTAATAATTTTTTTTTTTACTTCTACTCTCATTATGAAATGATGTATTCTGTGTTGATACCAAGCTTATTGCTAGAAGAGTGAAGGCTGGTTTAATGTGAGAAAACCACCTAAGCTGACAGGCCATCTGCTTTTCTGTAGTGAGTGTCCCAGTGGTTAAAAAAACTAAAAAAAAAAATCTATGCATTAAAATGCTAACCAGATGTCCTGGTCAACATCTCATCTTAATAAACTGGGAAATAATAACCAATGTGTGTTATCATAGTCTACCACTTGATTTGCCTAAAAGTCTCAAGCAGTGTTCTTTTAAAAGTTTTTTTTTCTTCTTTTTTCTTTTTTAAGATTCATTTATTTATTTAAGAGAGAGAGAGAGAGCTCAGGTGAGTAAGAGGAAGGGTAGAGGGAGAAGGAGAGAATCTCAAGCAGACTCCCCACTGAGCACAGCTACACAGAGCTTGATCCTAGGACAGGGAGACTGTGACCTGAGCCAAAGGTAGATGCTCAACCATCTGAGCCACCCAGGTGCCCCTGAAGAAGTATTCTAATAGCAACTTTAAGTGAAGGAAATAATTGCTTTTTAAATGTTTATTTAGATTTACCTAAAAATGCAATCTCAAGACTTCTAACCTTTTCATAAATTAAAGGCAATTATTTTATGTAACTTTTCCTGTCTGAAAATTCCTTGACTATTTCTGTCATCTGTGCTGATGTCATTAAGGTTGAGGCATGAATAAACTCTTCTAATGTTGGAAACATATCAGAATCTATGTGGGATTGGGCTGAGAAATGGGGCTCCGTGACAATAAAGTTGCTCCCTTATAAGGTACCTCCAACGTTGGTATTAAAGCACTTTGCTCTACTTATTACTGATTTTGTTATTTCCACTTTTATCTTTTATCCCTATGTAGTGTCCAGATCCATCATGCAAACAAGATTTATTGGCCTATCTGGAACAGATTAAGTTTTACTCTCACCAACTGAAAATCTGCAGTCAAGTTAAAGCTGAGATCCAGAACCTGGGAGGAGAGCTCATCATGTCTGCTGTGAGTACTGCCTGCCATTTACACCATCACATGTAAAGGATTCTTGAAACAAAGCAGCGACACCCCTCCTCACCTCACCAAATCTTTTAGGTCTATGTAGGTTAGAATAAACTGAGTTGGAGTATATTAAGTTGCATGAAATTAAATTAGCAAGGAATCAAACTAAAGAAATGTTATGTTACTACAACTTGTCTTTACTCCATGGATTTTAGAATGAATCAGGACTTGTAAGCCACTTGGATAAGAAATAGATATTAATTTAGAACATGGTTTTCTGACTTCAAAAAGGGGGCAGATGGATCTCTGAATTGAATTTTATAATTTTTATGAAATATATGCCTATGGATTTACAAATCTTTGCAAATCAATGAAGAAAATGGCTTCATTACTAGTAATTTATATTCATTTTCCCATTATCCTTTTCTATAACATAGAAATTCAGACCTTGAAAAGTGTTATTTCTATATGTAATTGTAGAAGTGAAGTATAATAGAACATAGGTGGTCTGGAAAATTTTTCATCAATTCTTTGGTGACCCTGAATAATCAATCAAACCACTATAAAATGATCATGGTAGAAATAATGTCTAACTTTTCTACTCATCTTTTAATAATAGTAGATCATTCCTCTAGAGCAATCATGGTAATAAAATAATATTTGATATCTATATTAGATACAGTTATCAGTGACTTTGAGAAGGTCCTTGACCAAGATTATAAATTGAAGTTAAAGTGAAACATCAATGAACTTTCTAGGAACTTATATTCATGAGGACAAATGATAACAGAATACTTATAAATTTGTAATTTCTAGGACTTCTATAGCTTGACATTGGACTTTTCCCTCAGTGAACTAACATGCTTTAAAAGAATGTGATCGCAAAAACAAAAGCAAAAGGTTACCATCAAGGTAGAAGGTAGGGAACTAATTCTATTGACAATCTAGCTCTTGCCTATATTTTATTTCATTTGATCCTCACAATAACATGCCAGAGAGATTATTTGCTTGTTTTATTTTCACTAACACTGGAAAAAAACTGACATTCAGAAAAGTTGAAAACTTCCCCAGGGTTATACTAGTAAATTTCAGAACGGGCTTAACCTTCAGAGGCTTATGTCTTTGTTATTCTTGTGGACAACCTTGAGTCAATGATGAAACTGAAGAGCACTGATCAAAAGTAAGTAATGTGGAAATGATGTCTAATAAGTATTAGAGATAAAAATATTTTGTTTCCTTGACATTAAAATCTTGCAAAAACAGGAAACACAAACCAACACAACCTGTGCAATATTGGTGCCCTGGCACTTTTCAAAAAATGCATTTTAAGTAGTCCCAAGCCATATATACAGAAATCTGTGTGGGCATATAAATACATACTTGCATATAAGTGCGTATATGCACACAACACGTATATACATATATACACACGTTGAAATAGTGTATCTTTACTTTGAACTATTAGACATTCAGTCTTCCTTTTCTCATTCAACATTATACTCCTTTAAAATGTGTAAAAGATTATTTATTTGTAGACCTAAGTCTACCTTCTGTTTACGTTTGTCTATTTCACGCAGTCACACATCCACCATCATTCATAAAGCCTAAATCCATATGAATTTTATTTTCCCATTATTTACTACTTTTGCAGGTTGTGGAAGATAAACTTTCACAAAAAATATACTGTTAAAATATGTTACTGTTAATTGTTTTTCCAAAATATAATTTCCTCCAGATGTACAAATTTGTATTTCCTGTCTGGTATGATGATTCAAATTCACGAATTTACCCATATTTTCAGATAGATTAGGCACAAGTTTATAAGCCATGATTTACAATTTAAAAGCTGAGTCATTATATAAAATAAGGAATAGCATCGCAAATCCAAAACTATTTTGTCATCATTTTCCCCACAATTTCCCTTTAGAAAAGATAAATCTGAATAAAGCGAATATTTAATGCCCCCTTTTATATACCTTACAGCCATCTGCTTGCAGGTAGATCTTGAAAAGCTTTTTAAATACATTCATTTACATGTGCCGAAGAACACTTGCTTTAATCTCTCCGTGACCCTGTGTTCTTGTCTTGCCATCTTTCCTTTTTAAATTGAGAAAAAGCTCTAATCTAAGTCATCCCTCTTCTCTGAGATCTTTTGAACAGTAACAAGCATGATTCTAAAGCAGGGAAATTCATTAAAAATTACAGAAATTTGTTATTCCAAACTATAGATTATACAAAGTTCACTAAGTGAAGTTTGCATTTCAAAATCAGGTTCATGAAGCATTACTTGTAGAAAATATATTTGATTAAAAAGAAGTAGGAAGAGTGCTTTCAGGGTGTGGGGTGTTAGGATTTAGGAAAAGAAGATGAATTCATAGCAAAAAAGATTTTGAAGATCATTCTCATAACAGAGCATTTAATTAAAATTATTTTCTAGTCATTCTTACATCTGTCTGCAAGCACTTATTCTGAAGTAGCATGTTTTATTTAGAAGGAAGCCAAAGTGTAGTTAACTAGTCCAAAGCCCCAACTATGATTTGAGCATCTGTGTGTCAGGTGTTAGAGAATATCTGGAGGATGCTGAGATGCATACATGATGCTTCCTTTAGGATGATCAAGTACATGTAAAATTAATACATAAACTATACCGAATATACACAAATCACACTAAAACCATGTGATAGACTGTGTCATAGGGGTAGTAAGAGGTGAGAGGATAATTAACTGTTCACATAATTATAGACATACATAGTACAAAAGCATAGTAAGAGGTGAGAGGATAATTAACTGTTCTGACATAGCAGGTGGGCAAGAGAAAGCTCTATGACTGACTTGGCTGTAATCTAAGCCTTGATGAATAAATAAAAAACAAATGTCTACTCTTGGATAAGGAGAGGACAAGATTCAAGGTGGATGGCACAACTGAAATAAAACGATAGAAATAGGGAAAGGCATTCCATGTGATTGGAAGTAATTGTTCTTGGTACTGTTGCTGTGTGGATTGGGGGAGGGGGGAGAGAAGAGAAGCTGCCAAGGAAAGAGGGGCTTTTTAGAAAGGGTCATTTATAACATTTTAACTTTACCCTGCAGGCGACTGAGAGTAATTGAAAAATTTTAAGTTCGAGATAAACATAAACAGATCTAGGTATTTGGAAATTGACTCCTTTTGACAGGGGGTGATAGATGGAAAGACAAGGGACTGGAGGATAGAGGAGTATTTAGGAATGATTTTTTAAAATAGCCAAAGAGAATAAAAGCCACGCTGCCCCTAAGAAGCAAAAGAAGAAAACCCGGAACAGGGCCTCTGCGACCAATGGAGTTGGGAAGTCCTCTGAAAAGCGGGGCCTTGGAGGATGCCCCTCTAAGCGCAGAGGCTCAGGTGGACCAGTCGGCCCCGGAACTGGCGTGATGTGCGGGGCAGCTGGAGTTGGGCCTCAAGATGCTGAGACCCAGTCTGAAACAGAAAGTGTAGGCTGTTGGGACAATCCCCCCCCCTGCTCAATGGAAGAACCCCCATGCCAGGAGGAGGTAGCTGATGTGCTCCTTGTTTGGGGACTGCAGGGATCAGACAGAAGCCGACTGGGTGCAAAACCTATGGGTTCTCGGGGCTGCAGCCTGCATGGTACAGGGGCAGTCTGTCACGAGGCCACCGGAAAGAAGAGCCAAAGGGTCTGCAGGCCGATCCAAGGTCACCCTGGGCACTCCTGATGAAGAGTTTAGTTTCAAATTTTTTTAGGCTCTCTGTCCTGGAGCAATTCCCTTCCCTGGGTCCTGTGGGGGTTTGTTTTGAGTGCAGACCCTTTCCAGGAATGCTCTGTTGGACAGATCTGGGGTTGGGCTGTGCATGGCTGGTCAGGAGATCTGGTGCCCTGACTGCTGGAGAGATTGAGACCAGCGTATGGATTACTGTCAGAAAAACACAGACCCATTTGTAGGTTTTCAGATGAAATGTCTTTCCTCCTAGAAGAAGGAGGTCCGTTTAGAAAAGCCTTCTATGATAAGGCAAAGTGAGCATTCAGCATGTTGTAGAAAGAATACTTTACTTTAGGATGAGATTAAGCAGCTATTGGTAATAAGAATTATTGGGGAAGCTATCTAACTTTACACTGGTGCTCATCTATAAAAGGATGTCCTGTCAAATGGTACTGTGCTTTCTCTGTGTCATTGCACTAATAAAACTAGTTTTTGGGGGGGGGGGGAGGAAAAGAGAGAAAGAAAGGAAAAAAAATAAAAGAGAAAGAAAACTCGAGGGTAAGGCAATTTTGTTGAGAATGGAGAGGAGTGGATCCCTTCAAGCAAAACGCTGAACTAAAAGTTGATTAAAGTCACTCTATTGTATGGTAAGAGTGAAGAAGAAGGAAGAATTAAGACTTTCCTCCAAGTTTTTCAGATTTGGTAGCTTACTTAATCAAAACTGGCATCACTAACCTATATATAGATATAGATATAGGTATGTTATATATCTATACTTTTATAATATATTAATTATATATTTTATAAATATATAATTAATATATTATTATGTTACTTGTTGAGTTTAGTGACTAAGCATCATTCAAAGAAAAGGTTCTAGGAGAAGCTGAATATAGATTTCTGGAACTCAGGAGAGAGGTATGCAAACGAAATAGATGGAACCAGTACAATAAAAGTATGTTGAATAAGAAAAAAAAAAAAATAGCTGAGACAGGGATCTGGAATCAATCATTTTTTCCTTTTCTCTCCCTCCCTCCCTTTCGCCCTTCCTCCCTTCCTTCTTTCTTTCCTTCCTCTTTTTCTTACACCCACTGATTTTAATGTGCTTCTGTCAAATACAGAGACTTGACTGTGGCAGTTTAAAAAAAAAAAAACAGGGGTTTACTCTCTCCATAAAAACTGTTTGAGAA
The DNA here is from genome assembly GCA_004024625.1 of Mellivora capensis. NCBI lineage: Eukaryota > Metazoa > Chordata > Mammalia > Carnivora > Mustelidae > Mellivora > Mellivora capensis. The sequence continues at coordinate 35,442 of PISX010005178.1, read as the reverse complement.
AGGGCAATCCAGGACTGTTATGGAAGCTTTGCAAAGTTATCAGAGAATCAGTCACTTTAGTCTTCCTGCTTTATTATTCTTGGCTTCTGACTTTCATTCTTATCAAGGTCAAAATATGGCTGTTCTAGCTCTAGCTGTGGCTTTTATATTCCAGACAGTACGAATGAAGAATTGCAAAAGAGAACATTCCTTACACTTTTAAAGTTCCCTTCAGATATTTTCACTTACATATTATTGGCCAGAATTTAATCATCTGGCTCTATGTAACTGCAAGAAATGCTGCAGATCTAAAAGTTGTCTGTTTGTATGTATATTAATCTGAGCACATTGATTTTGTCCAATTAAATCAGTTTTGTTTCTTTGTAAAGTGAGAGAGGATATTGGGTAGCAACTATCAATTTCTACAAAAATCACAGTAGTACTCACATTTATTATAAATATCTGCCATTTGATATATATTCTCCTCTAGACTATAAGATCCTTGAGCATTGTCGAATGATTGAAGGTATAGTATCCAAAGATTATAAATAATGCAGAGAATTCAGGTTGACTTAGCCTTAATATGTATACTGGATTTTGAACTGATAAAGTGTCTTTATATCTTTTCCAAAACAGTATCAGTAACATGGTAAAGGCAAAAATTAGGTCATAGTGGGACAAATACTGAGTATGCAGTGACAGAAAGAAAAAAAAAAAGACAGGAAAGAATACATTTTCCAGCAGTCTTTAGTTGAAAGGAAGTGGGAAGAGAGAGAGAGAGAGACCTGAGGGGAAGAAGGGAGGGAAGGTGGGCAGCTGAAGGAAAGAGAGAGACTTGAGGGGCAGATGGGATTACTGGAATCTCCTTCTTCCTACTCACCCTCTTCACCCCTCCCTTCTTCCTCCTCCTCCTCCTCCTCCTCCTCCTCCTCCTCCTTCTCTTTCTTCTTCTTCTTCTTCTTCTTCTTCTTCTTCTTCTTCTTCTTCTTCTTCTTCTTCTTCTTCTTTCTCCTCCTCCTCCTACTTCTTCTGGCTTACATTTTTATTTATGTACTTTTTAAAAATAGAAGTAATTGAGTAAATGTTTAGGTAAAGACTAAGAAATCCAGAAAGAACAGATCTATAGAAAAATTAAGACCATGGTGGATAGAATAAAATCTTAAACAAGGGAGAGGGAATGGAATTAGGAAAATAGGAAGATTAGATTAGACTTGGGGCACCTGGTGGCTCAGTGGGTTAAAGCCTCTGTCTTTGCCTCATGTCATGATCCCAGGGTCCTAGGATGGAGCTCCACATTAGGCTCTCTGCTCATCAGGGAGCCTGCTTTCCCCTCTCCCTCTCTGCCTGCCTCTCTATCTACTTGTGATCTATCTCTCTCTCTGTCAAATAAACAAATAAAATCTTTAAAAAAAAGAAATTAAAAAAGAAAGAAAGAAAGAAGGAAAGAAAGGAATAAAGAAAGAAAGAAAGAGAGAGAAAGAAAGAACTCTCTCCTGAAGGATAAAGATTAACGCAGATATAAACGCATTCAGATACAGAGGAATGGAAAGCACTTCCTGTTAATGGATCCCATATTTTGGTAAAATGGGAATAGTTTTCTGTTAAAACTGATTTGAGTGTTCTATCCATAGTTTTATTTTAACAAAAGAAAAAAGTAAAGATGTCCATATCTTTAAATACTTTTCAATATTGCTTGGAAGAGAAAATAAATTAACAGCAGTGATTTGTTAGAGTAATCAGAGATAGTGAATGCTAGACATTGTTCCACCAGAGCTGAGCTCCAGAGCATTGCCTGGATCATGGAACCTGACTCAGCTTTAGCTTATCTTTTAGTCACAAGAAAATGAAACCAACTTGGCCTTCAATGGCTATCCTCTCTCAAAGAAAAGGGAGTATATAAAAATTTAACTCAAAAAATGATAGCAAATCATGACAAAACTATATAATTAAATGTGCTGTTGCAGATTATTTTCCATAGCCACCCTGACATATTAATGTACTAATTTAGTGATACAGTAAACATATAACTCTAAGAAGATTAAAATGTACCTGGGTTACCTAAGGGCAGCTCCATAAATTTTCCATCAATTGTTCCTCTAGTGTCCTTATGCATGGTACCAGGTGGGGAAGTTATTGTATTTTGTGAAAGGAGTCTCACCATAAAGAAATACATATTTTTATATTCTAGACTGTATCTATTGAAAATAAAATTCAAGAGAAAAAAATAAAAAATTAAAATGGTTTTAAATTCTCAAAACTACCCTTTCCCCAGATGTTATGCTTTTAAGCCAACAATTTTTTTATGCTACTTAAAACTGATTAATTATGTAATGGCCACATTTTGTGGGTTTCCTTTAATGTGTTTAATTGTGCTCTCTTACCCTGAGGCAGGTGTGCCAAAGCCACAATTTTAAAAATTGGATAAATAAATAAAACTAATCAGTCTGGGGGGAAAGATCAGCAAGATTGAGAATTTGCCAAGCGACTGCAATTCAGCTGTAGCAGAAATCAAGGGGCAGTGTGCATTCAATTAGGAATGATAGAGAAAAGCAACAATACAGCTATTGACCAAAAGAGCCACCAGGGCCTACAGAACTCAGGCAATTGAGTATATACAGAATGACTTAGTAGGTTAATGTGCTTGCCATGTTAAGACATTAAGGGAATTAGTTAATGAGCTTTCTCAACCTACTGCAATCATTGGTAGTCATCAAGAAAATTGGGAAAAGTAAAAGAAGATTTGGAAAATTAACTGAAGTATTTAGAGATTTTAAAAAAGGACTGGGAGACATATATTATGGAATGGGGAGAGATGTAAGATTGAAGAAGGGGAGAAGAATGGAGAGAAGGACAAGGAGAAAAAGTAAAAAGGAGAAAGATGCTTTGCCAATAAATTTCTTCTCTGGAGTGTTTTTTGTTTGGTTGCTTTATTAATGCTAGGTAGGAGGCAAGTGGAATAATAAACCTTAATAGTTCAAAGAATATATTTTAAAAACAAGCATTAGCATAGAGATATTATTTTCTTTTATATTGCATTGTAGTGAAGTAGACTAAGAAAAACTCTCTTGGTATCTAGGTAATCTGATGTCACAATGGATTAGATTTTCTTGAGAATATTGTAACATGGATAGATTATTTCCAAGATGTAATAGCCAGTGCAGGGAACTTGAAAATAATCTATTCATGTTATAACTATCTAACTCAAAGTAATTTTATAAACGAATAGGTCAGGGTTTTTTTTTTTTTCTTTTCTTCTTCTTCTTCTTCCCACCCCCATGCCCCCCCCCCAACTGAGAAAGTGCATGTAAGAGGTGGGGTAGGGGCAGAGGAAGAGGGAGAGAAATCCTGAAGCAGACTTCCTGCTGGACATGGAGCCTGTCATAGGGTTCAATCTCAAGACCCTGATATCATGACCTGAGCCAAAATTAAGAGTCAGATGCATAATGGATTGATTCACTGAGGCACTCCATTAGGTCAGGGACTTTCAATGACTTGCCCTAAGATATCTAATGGCAAAGCCAGGACCAGAATCTAACTCTCATGTTCTTTATTACTACTGAAAGTAAGCCCCATGGACTTCTAGGGAATTTAGCAGCAAAATCTTAGGAATTGGTATTGGTACACTGAGCCAGGATTGTTGTTACAGATATCAAGACATAAGGAATGGTTTTAATAGAAAGATACAGGAAACATTGACCAGAACACAGTAGTAACTGATGATATTGGTGATTTAATGATCCCAGGTTCTTTTTTACTTATTTTTTTATTTTTATTTTTATTTTTTAGATTTTATTAATTTACTTGCTAGAGCTAGTGAGAAAGAACACAAGGAAGGGAGAGGCAGAGGGAAAGAGAAGCAGACTCCCCAGTGAGCAGGGAGCCTGAGGAGGGGCTCCATCCCAGGACCCTGAGATCGTGACCAGAACTGAAAGCAGATGCTTAACCTACTGAGCCACTGAGGGGCCCCATGAACCCAGATTGTTAAGAAAGCCTGACTAGAACGTACCCTTTAGCTTCAAGATTAGAAATTAACACGAGGTAATAGGAAAACTACCAGAGTCCACATTAGAAGACCCACGTTATAATCTAGACATCAATTTTTTTAAATCTATTTTTTCATCTATATATAAAACTAAGGTTTGGGGTTAAATGAGCTCCACGTTTCCTTTCATAATTGATGATTGTGTTCTTTATAGTGAATGTGCACTTCTCTTTCTCGTTTTCTCTTTTGTATATTCTTTTGCTATTTTCTTTGGAATTACCATGGGGAGTACATTTATCATCTTAAAGTTACAACATTCTAACTTAAATTTATGCTAGCTTAACTTCAATAACATACAAAAATTCTTTTTCTTTAACAACTCTATCCTCCACCTCTTTTAGTTGTCAAGGTCGCAAAAATATGTCTTCATGCACTATGTGTCCAAAATAAATAAATAAATAAAAGATTTATTATATTAGTATCTAAAATTATGTAGAATATAAAATGTGGAGTTAAAAGCAGAATTCCATTAATCATTGTTTTTTAGATTAATACTTTTTTAAATGTATTAGCTTCTTAAGTCATGTAGAAACAAAATAAGGAGTTACATACCATTGTTACAATAATACTAGATTTTATAATTATCTGTATTTGCCTTTACCGAGATCTTTATTTCTTCCTACAATTTTGAGTTGCTGTCTAGTGTCTTCTGATTGTACCCTATAGGACTCCTTTATCATTTATTTCAGGGCAGGTCTAGTGGTAATGAACTCTATCAGGTTTCGTTTAGCTGGAAATCTTAATTTCTCATTCACTTTTGAAGGACAGTTTCGCTGGATATAGTGTTCTCAATGGATAGTTTTGCTTTTATACCTTGAATATATCATCTCACTATCCTCTGGCCTTCAAAATTTCTGAAGAAAAAGCTACTGAATACTGATTGAGGATCCCTTTTAAGTGACAAGTTGCTTCCCTTTTGTTGACTTCAAAATCCTTTTTGTCTTTGTCTTTCAACAGTTTGGTTATGATGTGTCTTCATTTCAGTCTTTTTAGTTCATCTGACATGGAGTTCATTAAGTTTTTTGGATGTTTATTTCAGGGTTTTCATTAAATTTAGGAAGTTTTCAGCCATTATTTCTTCAAATATTCTTCCAGCCCCTTTTTCTCTCTTTTTGGGGACTCTCACAATGGATGTGTTGGTAGGTTTGATGATATCCTTCAAGTGCTTCAGGGTCTGTTCATTTTTCTTCAGTCATTTTTCTGCCATTCCTCAGACTTGTTCCTTTTTCTGTCTTATCTTCAAGTCTACTGATTCTTTCTTCTGCCTACTCAAATTGGATTTTTAATCTTTTTAAAGTGAATTATTCATTTTTTGTTTTTGTACTTTTCAACCCCAGAATTTCTTTTTGATTTTTTTTAGGTTTTCTCTTTACTGATATTTCCAATTTGTACATACCTTATTTTCTCGACTCTCTTCATATCTTCCTTTAGTTGTTTGAGCAGCTTTAAAACAGTTTTTTAAAATTATTGTCTAGTAGGTATGCCATTATGCCTTTCCCAGGGATAATTTCTATTGATATTTCCATCTATGAGATATACATATATATACACACACGCACATATATATGTGTGTATATATATTCTACATACCTATATCTATGTATATATTTTCTTTGAATGGAACATATTTTTTTTCTTTGTATGGTGTACATTTTTTTGTTGAAAACTGGTCATTTGACTCTCATAAACTGGTAACTCTGGAAATCAGATTCTCCTTCTTCCCCAAAACTTACTAGCTTGTTTGTTTGCTTGTTTTTTTGTTTTTTGGGGGGGGGGGCGGGGGTTGTTTTGTGTTTGAATCATTATAGGCTATCCCTGTGCCAAGAATCAGCCTGAAGAGAAAACTAAAAGTCTTCTCAGGTCTTTTTTGAGCCTATGTCTTCCACTGGATATATTCAGTGACTTTCTAAATTTTCCTGTATAAGTGGTTGCTTTTGAATGTCCTAAGTTTTCAATGCCTGACTTCTAAAAGGAAAGGGAAAAAAAAAAGAGGGAGATGAAGGGGGTGAATAAAGGTGTGAGACCAGGAAGTCACTATAACCAGAACAGGAAGTACTTGCAAAAATAAGGGGGGTGTTGCAATAACAGTGACCTCTCCCTGTTTGTCAGCACTTCGGTGATGAGAAGCAGCAATCAGTGATCAGAGCACAGATTCCTGATATCTGGAGGACAGGACTCTTTTTCCTTACTCTGGATTTTACAAGTTGCTCCAGGAACAAATGCACAGTGGCCTCCCAAGAAGCTGAAGGGTGGGGGATGAATAGTTGCTATTGAGCTAAGAGCTGAGATTGACAGATATTAACCAAAATGTACTTCCCAAGCTTTTCTTTGGAAGTTTCAAGTCTTCAATAGATTCCAAACTTTCTAAATAATGATATCAGAATATCAGATATCAGATTCCTATTACACAATTTTGTATGGAATCCTTGATCTCTGCTGTCCCTTTTCCTTTATAGTTCCCATCCAAAATTTTCCCTTAAGCACCAATTGGCAAATTATAACATGACATAGCAAGTTGTTGTATTTTGATTTGCTTTTTAAAAGGGTCTTTCTAGAATTTTGTTTCAGTCATGTGCCTTAGTGAGAATGAGATCAAATGCTTTAGGAGTTACCTATTAATTTTAGGCCCAGAAGAAAGTGAGACATATATCAAAATGGTATATTGTCCAAAATTATAGGATTGATTTGATATGGCTGTGTGGTACCTCTCACAGAAAAACATTGATCTGTTTTGTGAAATTAGATCCTCTTTGTGCAATTAAGAAATGGAGAGGACAAAATAACCAGATGTGGCATGTGCACACACACACAAAGTTTGAGAAGGAAAGAAATGGAGGTAATAATGGAAGAAAAATATAAATGTGATATGAGAGTTTCTACCGTTAAATTTACTCCTTCTAACAATCACCATATCCTTATTTACATGTCAATAGTTCCATATTTTAAAAAGGAAAATATTTGAAGAATTTAAAACTTAATGGAAAAAAGCTTTTTCTGTTTTAGAAAAAGAGTTGGTTTAATTGTTTTCAATCCTTAGAAAAGAAGAAAGGGGATTAATTAATTCTAGTGGATGCTGAACAACATGAACCACAGAACTTCACAGAAGTGGAAAGAGGGGCCATGAAAGTGAGCAAGATGTATTTGGTAGCTGTGGGTTGGTATCTAATTCCCCATTAGGGAAAGTACAGCTGAAGGAAAAGAGCAGAGCTGGATACAAACATCCTGATGTTCATGAGTTCAGTTGGTAGACAGGGTAAAAAAATACAGAAGAAAAGGGGAGAGAAGCAAAAATCAAGGAGCTAAAGATCCTAGGACAACAAAGTGCTGGTGTTAAATTGCCTTTATTCAAAGGTGTTGATAAGGGAGAACTGAAAGCAGATGTGAAAAAAAGGCTCAAGGCAGTGTGGGATGTCATCTGCAAAAGTAGTCCTTTCAGTCCATGGGTCATACTGAATTTGTGTTTGTGGCAGATTATGAAGTAATACTGGTTATATTCACAAGATAAAGTTTCCTATGAGGATGTGTTTGTGGGAAGTGTGTGTGTGTGTGTGTGTGTGTGTGTGTGTTTTCCCTAACAAAATCAAAGAAATTCACATTTCCCCCCTTTGATTAGTAAAGTCTGAATGATATAACAAATCAATAACCGTCAATAATAAATATTATGTATTGCCTTCTATATTTTTGTTTATTTCAGATCTTCACATCTTTGGTGGTATTGGCATTTGGGAATGGGGCTCGATAATTATTTGTTGTGGGATGCTATCCTGTGCATTGTAAATATGTAGCATAGACTACCCACTGGATGTCAGTGCCCTTCCCCTCCCCAGCTGTGAAAACCAAAAATGTCTCCAGACACCACCACCAATCAAAAATGATTGAGAACTATTGGATTATGGAAGAAAAGAATTAAGGGAAAACTAATAATGCTGTTAGAGATGTTGTTATTCCTTCCTACAGGATCCCCTTACCTGGTAATTCACCCATTTCCCAGCTACTGCAAGTGTTGGCTGCTGACATCCCCTAGCTGCTCCCTTCCCTAGACATTTGTCTTCACCTTGCGTGACTACGCACCTCCACACCTGCATGCCCTAGAAACCTATAGCCAGTGACCAAAGGAGAGGAGGATACAAAAGTCTAGACTCCTTGCCTCAAGATGGAACCGATTCTGCTGGGCAGTTTCACAGTCCCCTATGAGACAAGGCCGTAGCCACTCTTTGGCTGAGACTAATGACGTTATTTAACTGTACCTTCACTCATCCTATGCCTCTCACTTCCCTGCCCTTCTCCTGAGAACGGTCCTTCAGTAAATCACATTCAAAAATTTCTCTCAGGCTCTTTGTAGATATCTCCTCAAGAGACAAATGATCGTATCATTATGTTCTTTACTGTCATTTCTTTGTGGATGGAAAAGGGTTGATAGGACAATTTGCTTAATTTGGTGATTGCAACACTCTTACTGACACATTCATAAATTTTATTTTATCCTTTTTATAATGCTAAAGTAAACTTGTGGCATTTTGTTGACAAGAAAACTAAGGCTAATAATAAATGAATATAACTTGCCAAATGTCATATGGTTATTAAGTGATGGAGTGGAAATGTGAGTATAGGTTCTAGTTTCAGAGTTCTTTATTAATCCACACTAACATATACTTATCTTCAATTTGCTGCCCTGATACAACAATATAGAAATGAGTGAACAGGTCAGGTCCTTATTTTCAAGGAATTCAGCTGGGAAGAAAAAACAGCAAAAAAGTTATTATAGAAGATGTTAATTTACAAATAGAATTTGTATTCCCATGCTCTTGAAAAACTGCAGCATTTTCACAAATCAAGAAAAACATAAGAACCAGAAACTAAAAATAAAAACAGTCATTGACAATTTTTTTTTAATTAAGAACAAAGAAATGGGTGTTACTAAGTCTTTGGTTAAATTAGTTAATCCAGTTGAGCATTGCAAAGTTAAGAATTGAGGTGCCTGGGTGGCTCAGTTGTTTAAACATCTGCCTTCAACTCAGGTCATGATCCCAGGGTACTGGGATCAAGTCCCACATCAGACTCCCTGCTCCAGGGAAAGCCTGCTTCTTGCTCTCCTTCTGCTGCTCCCCCTCTTGTGTTCACTCTTGCTCTCTCTCTGTCAAATGAATAAATAAGATATTGAAAAAAAGAAGTTAAGAAGTTACTGGAAATTAAGAATTTACTATATTATATAGATGTCATTGTTTGATGATAGTTTATACATTTCTCAGTAGCACTTGGTACCATAATGATATCCTAACCTAGGGGTCTATAAAGACAGAAATGCTCAAATGGGCATTTCTTACATTGACTCTCAATAACACCTAAAACTAAAACATTAAATTTTAATTTATTGAAGGCTTTGAAGGAGAGAGCTGTGAAAATATGATCTAGAAATGCTGTTTTCTGCTGATCACAAAAAATAACAATTGAAAACTCTAGGGAAACGAGTGCATTAAGTCATCTCTTTGCAATAGTAGATGTTTTGGGACAGGCAATTCATGGTTGACTTGTGCAATAAGCTTTTGTGTTGTTTCAAAAGGGATACCTACCCTTTAGATGTCACTTATACTGTGAACATATGAGCAAGTACTGCATATATATGTGTGTGCACACATGTGTGGTATTATTTCTTGTTGCTAATGGCAAAATTGATATTCTTTCATGAAAGTTTTCACTTATGCATTCAACCAAATGTGAAATACAAATCCATTCCTCTTATGCACAAAGACAAATCATTTTTAGTCTAGCCTCAGGTTCTGTACCACATAGCATGAAAAAGAATATAATTAAAAAATTTTAAGGAAGATTTTTCTAGACAACAATACTGAATTACTCAGGTTAGGCTCTACTGTCATAACAAACAGCTTTCATTTTTAATGACTTGAAACAACCAAGTTCTTACTTTCTGCTCACATTTAGGTTTGATATGAGTTGGAAGGGAGCTTTTCTTTCCCTGCTCAGAATCAGGGTTTATATACTCTGGAATCTCACTGTGAGGCCTCCATCATCCCTGTACTAGAAAAGGGAAGGTTAGAAGAGTTGCTCACCAGCTAATAAATACCTTAGAAGACAGGAATAAACTACTGCACGTAAGATTCTCAGAGTACTGTCTAGCATTTAGCAGGCACTCATTAAATATTAGCTAGTAGCAGTAATAGTATTAGCTAATTTGGAATAATGTTAATGCTACCCTAAAGTGATAGTATTCATTAATATGTTTCATCTAATTTTCTAAGTTTATTTCAAATCAAGCTTAAAGAAAGAAGCTAGGAAAATGTTCTCCTTTCAGTGGGTAATTCCTTTGTGTATCATAAAATAACTTATTGTCCATTGCTGTTTTAGCAGTAGCACTTGGTTTGGGCTTTGAGGATGAACAATCATCTTTGCTTCTGTGCCAGTGTTAAGGTTTGGTTCACACATGGCAGATGAGTGTTGGATTGCACAAATAATGTTTAGGCTATCCTTAACAGTATTTTGCACAAGGTAAGAGAACTTCAGATGGATACATTAACCTCCTTGGACTTTAATTTCCTTGTTGCCAATGCAAATGGAGACTTTTAACTCTTGGATTTGAAGAAAGTTTGGGAGAGATGTTTTTATCCAACATTAGAGCTTTTACGCAAATGTCACGTGTTCAGAATTTCAGTTACAATATAAAGCAGAATTCAGCTACCCCAAATTCAGAGGACTCATTCTGGCAAGATTAACATTTCTGATGGCATGGGATTTTAAGATGCTGGGTGGAGTGCAATAGTCAAATATGTTACCAAAATGTTTAAGAGCAGTACAAAATTAGTAAACTAAGTGTGTTTGGCAATAAATGCCAAAGATCTGGAGCAAATAAAATACTCTAATTTGGGTCATCAGAAGAATTTCAGAGAAAATTTGAGCTAAATAATAAAGAATTAGAAGAATTTGGTTAGACGGAGAGGAGAAAAGCTCTATGAAACAAAGCTAAAAATGTAAATTACCCTAACATGCAAGAGAATATTTAATAATAAATCAAGAAAGACCTATTTGGGTTAAAGGATGATGTAAGTATAGGGGTGCCAGGGTGGCTTAGTGGGTTGGGCCTCTGCGTTTGGGTCTGGTCATGATCTCAGAGTCCTGGCATTGAGCCAGCATGGGGCTCTCTGCTCAGCAGAGCCTCCCCCTCCCCCTCTGCCTGCCTTTCTGCCTACTTGTGATCTCTCTTTCTCTCTGTTAAATAAAGAAATAAAATCTTTTTTAAAAAGAGAATAGTGTAAGTATAGACCCATATATTTTGTTTGCAAGTTTGTGTGTGTGTGCACATGTGTGTGTATGTGTGTGTGTCTGAATAAGAGTGAGAGAGATGGAGACAAACAGAGAGACTGACAAGAGACCAAGAGAATGGGTGATATGATTACATTTCATTAAGCTAAAAAATTAGGTTCTATTTGGAGTTAAAGGAATAAAGAGTGGTGTGTGTGTGTGTTTGCATATAATTATAGCTTATATAAGTAAACCATATGTGTAATATATGTGTATGTCTCTGTATGAGCATAAAATTGAGTGTTTATTAATCTAGGTACTGAATTAAATATTTGAAATTCACTTGCTTTCATAATCCTTACCAAAACGAAGCTGCATGAGATAGTTGGTATTATCACTGTTTTATAGATATGGAAACTGAAACTTAAAGAGATTGAGCAATTTCTCCAAGATCACAAAGCTATTGAGAGTCAGGGCAAGATCTGAAACCTAGTCCTCTGACCCTAAAGCGTATACATCCATGCCAAGCTGCCCAGCAGAAGAGCACAGAAGCTTGGGTAAAATGGACATTTGAGCAGATTTAGGGTTCATATCTCACACTTTGAGAAGATAAGGCACTTTCCCAGGACAAGGTTTTATTCTTCCTCTGTGATAATTGTAATAAGAGTGATGGTAACAATGGTGACAGTTAACATTTATCGAGCTCTTAACCAGACATTTTAAATCCTTGTTATACATTAATTATTTTATGTACACAACAATGCTTCAAGAAAGCTTTATTTATAAATTTCTCATTTTATAAATGAGAAGCTAAAGCTCAAGGAGCTTAAGTACAAGGAAGATCTGTCTCTTTCTCCTTCTTCTTCTCCACCTCCATCCTTTATCTCCCTCTCACCTAGGAGGGGCTCTACCACCCCCAACATTTAGTTTTAGGGCTTTGAGTTCACAGAGATGAAACTAGAGTCCTTTTTAATCTGCCTTTCTGTTCACATACATGCTATCCCATATTCCCCACATTGTATTCTGAAATAGCCAACCATGGGTACACTGGAATCATCCACATGGTACTTCACACTCACTCATTTCTGCAGTGGAACTTGAAACATAGCATTTTTTTAGAGCTCAAGGGTATTACAAATATCCTCCATGAGATCTTAGTAAAGTTTGTCCAAGGATAGGGCATTACCCTGAGGCATTTCTACACATTAAAGTAAAATTAAAATCAGCATGCTGATGAATATGTCAGTGTCAGCTACTTAAAAGACACCATTAATTGTCTATGGTCATGACAACATCCAATCATACTGAGCCAACGATGGCCTTTGAACTTTTGGTCATTCCATGCTTATGCTTTCCCTCCATCTTGCTACAAACATCTGCTTGGTTATTACTATACCTTTTTGACCTTTATTTGGTCTCTTTTGTGTCTTAAGCAATTACTGGAGTCTATGAAACAAGCCTCCCCTTTGTACCATTTAATTTAATTAGACCTCTCCTTTGAGCTCTTGCTGAGTCAATATTTAGTTGCTTGTCTATATCCTTGGGACAACCTGAAACATTCCATACGCTAGCTAAATGGCTCAATATGCATGGACATATGAGCTGAATGCCTTAGTATGCATTCTCTCTTCCTATGCAATATCCAGGGGATGCCACTACACAACTCCTTCATTTTGCCTCTCCTCTCAATTGTGCTCTTCCACAGTTTACCCGGCAATTCCTTTTTCTGGATGATAAATTATGGTGGAACAGAAGGAAGAGCAATCCTTGGCCTTGTCTCACTAATTTTGTTTGTAGAACTGTTTCTTTAATGAAGCATTTTCAGATCGTCCATCTTACATCTGCTTCTCCACCCGGGAGCCCAGCCAGGCCAGGTGCGGTACTATCAATGGCACAGTTTTGCCTGATGGTGTCAAGTGCCCGGGAATGAGCAGAAAAGAAAGGGGAAGGAGAAGAACAACTCCAGTTTGTTTCCACTCTGGAGGGGTCAGTGTAAATATTTGGGCTATTTGTGGTCTGCATTGAGAAAAGTGATGTGAAAGCTGAGAAGGGTGGTCTACTAGTTCATACAAGAGGACTTGACATCTGTTCTTGACAAAACTTCAGACTTTAAAGGGCTTCTAGGGTGAAAAATGTTCTGTTTTAGCAATGATTTCTGGGAATATACCAAGAGCATTTGCCTGAGTATAAAAATACATATGTACATACATACAAGCATTAGTGTTTTTGTTGTTGTTGTTGTTGTTTTTTGTTGTTGTTTATTTATTTATTTGAGAGAGAGAGAACAGAGGGGCAGCTCAGAGAAAGAGAGAGAATCTGAAGCAGACTTCCTGCTAAGGGCAGAGCCCAGCATGGGGCTTAACCTAGAGCTCAAGGTCGGGCTCAATCTCATGACCTTGGAGACCATCACCTGAGGCAAACCAAGAGACAGGTACTCAACTTCTACAAACATTAGGTTTTTTAAAGATAAGTTTGTGCCTGGTTTTTCAATTTAAAGTTTTGATATAATAATAATGAATAGCTTGCTATTTTGGTATGTAAGGTATTTTGTTATTTGACTTGTTTTTAAGATACGTAAGGTGCTATGTTTTAGATACATCATCATCTCTATCTGCCTAGTGAGTATCATCACTTCTATTTATAAATGATGGACCTGGTCTCATAAAAGTTTCATGATTTGTCCATGTTCACATAGCTATTGCAAGATGAAGTCAGGAAGATAACTCAGCTCTTTCAGACCAGAACTTTAACCCAAATATTTTTTAAAGGGGTTTCAGCTCTATAAAGAAATTGAATGAAAAAATAGGGACCTGTCCATGATGCCTACACCTACAGGGCTCCCATATTGTTCTCTCTGTGGGTCCATGAGCCAGTATAAATGGAAATCCTCATAGAAGGGTCACTTAGTCACCCAACCATGCAACTTGCTAGCTGCATACAGTAAGTGGGTTTGATGTAAGATCATTTGGAGATATTTTTTTTCCTATATCATTTCAGAATACAGTATTATTTCTCATTAGAGTATCCAATCAGTAATATATGGAAGTATATATACAGTTGTGATTCATTCAGATCTCTGTGTGAAACTTTCACTTTAGCATTTAAAGTAATGCACATTTTAAAATAGCATTGCTATTTACAATAACAACAACAAGGGCAGTAGTTAACTCTTACTGGGGCATGCTATGTATGTATGGGACAATATTTTAAATTCTTTACATGTATTATTTCATTGAATCTTCAAAATAATTTTAAAATATCCCTGTTATTTTCGCAGTTTTGCTAATTAAAAACTGAGGCAAAATTAAGTAACTGGCCTCTGAGATGACACAACTAGTGTATGGGGAAACTAAGCTTCAAATCTAGGTCTATCAATTCCAAAGTTTGCACTCCTAACCAATACATTTCTCTGTCTCTGAAACCTAAATATCCCTTAAGCAAATGAAAAATTTATTTTACTTTAGTGCTATAAAATTCCTCTATCATAAATATCTTTTCAGTTTGTATTCTCTCACTTTTCCCTGTAAGAAATTCAGATCAGAAGGCATATCGGAGAAAGGAAAGAAGCAAGGAAGGAAAAAACAAATTTGAATGGATATTTCTATTTCTTTTTTTTTTTTTTAAGATTTTATTTATTTATTTGACAGGGAAAGAGAGATCACAAGTAGGAAGAGAGAGAGGAGGAAGCAGGCTCCCTGCTGAGCAAAGAGCCCAATGTGGGGCTTGATCTCAGGACCCTGAGATCATGACCTGAGCTAAAGGCAGCAGCTTAATCCACTGAGCCACCCAGGCGCCCTGGATACTTCTATTTCAGCCCTCCTTGGAACCTAGCTTTCTTGGGGTAATCTTGCTATCATTCTGAAGCTCTAATGCATCTCCACTGCCCTTCATACCACCAGAGAGCTTCTCCCACATTCTACCCTAAATTTTAGTTTAATAATTTTAAGATCAGTTTATTTTAATGAAGATTGAACAGATAAATACTGAGTTTTCTGAAATCAAGGCAAAATGTCCTTTAACCCTTTTAAAGATTCACCTTTGCCAAACATGTTTTTCCTTCTGTACTATCAAAAGAAGCAAAGTAAAAGAAAAAGTAGGTGCTAAGTGTTCTGGGGCAGTAATTTATATGAAAAAAATTCCATGTTAAAATGGAGTGATCCAGAAACACTAAATCTTGAAATAAGCCATAAACAAGGATTGAGCTTTTTCAAAATGCAACTTTACCCATTCTCTCCATTCTTGCAAGTCATAAACATCTTTAGAACATTTCAGTGTGTTTGATTAAGGTTTAAGCAGGTGGAGCAAATCACAATGACATTTTTGAGGTAAAGACTAGAATCAATTTAATAAAGATATTTAATACAAAATGGAGGGGGAGTGATGTAAATTATTTAAATATAAGTGAATTTCTGCTTAGCACATAATAAGCACTATTTATTATATATTTAAATTGTGGAAGTATTAGCTAAAATTTTTATTTACTAGATTTGTGATCTTGGATGAGATAACTAACCTCCTTTTCCTCATCTATAAAATGGATATTTCAATTTGACATATTCTATAGAATTCATTTAGTTCAGAGAAATTTGGTATGGTAATGAATCAGTACATGCTAATTATTATTTGGGGTTCATGACCACCATAACTTAAATACTTTATGTATAACATGAGTAAAACAAGAAAGTGTTTACAGAGAAAACTTAGTACTAATTTGTATAATATTGCTTTCTTTTGTGAAAAACATTTCAATTCTCATAAACTGATTTATGAATAGGTTATAATCCCAAAGTTTGACTGAGAGTCTGGGAATGCCAATATTTTGCTGTTAATAAAATTAAAATACATAGACTATGATTTTTAAATCAGATAAATTGTGTTGCCCTGCAGGGATAGAAGCCTATGCATCTAAATTCTGTTTTTGCCAAAAAATCGTGTATGTACAACCAAGGTCTCTAAGCAAAATATGCTCACATTTTTTTGGAATAAATATTTCAATACTATTCCATTTGTGCCAAATCTAATCCCTTCTCAATGAAATGTTGTAAGAGGGGCAGTATAGGTTGCCTAACAAAATCCATAAAACCACCATAGTATATATTGGCCATAAATATAAAACACATAGTAAAATAATATATTTTAAATAATATAATATATGTATATTATATATATAATATTTATATATGTTGGAGTAAGGTTGAGAGCTTTAAGTGTCCATATTCTGTAGGTAATTAATGTTTAAACTAATGTGGGGCTAGTTATTATCAAATATAATACTCCCTCTCAATACCTACTTGACAAATTCCTTATTATGAAATAATATTGAATAAACTTTTCAAATATCTTATGGTTTGGAATTGCAAGAAACAAACGTATTCTATGTTTAATCATGAAGTCCATCTGGATTTTTACAACACAATGATTACTAGTAAGGAGATTGAATCCTTAATCAAAATTTCCTAACACAGAAAAGTCCAGGACTGGATGGCTTCACTGGTCAATTTTAACAAACATTTAAAGAAGCATTAATAACACTCCTTCCCAGTCTATTCCAAAAATAAAAGAGGAGGAAACATATACATTATGAAAGCAGCATTTCCCTGATACCAAAAACAGGCAATGACTCAAGAAAATTACAGACCAGTATCACTGTTGAGCATAGATGCAAAACTCCTCAACCAAAATATAGCAAGGCAAATCAACACTGAAATTCAGTACATTGAAAGGATCACACACCATGATTTAGTGAGATTCCTCACAGGGATTCAGGGATGGATTAACATCAGGTTATCCGTCAATGTGATATACCACATTAACAAAACAAAGGACAAAATTTATGTCATCATTTCAAGAAATAAAAAAAAAACAACAACATCCATTCATAATAAAAACTTTCAACAAACTGGGTATTCTGGGAATATACCTCAATATAATAGGCATATGCCATATCCATAGCTAACAATATACTCAATGGTAAAAATTCAGCGCTTCCTGTAAGATCAGAAAAAGGAAAGAAAGCCCACTCTTGCTACTCTTACTCAACACAATACTAGAAGTACCAGCCAGAATAATTGGGCAAGAAAAAAATGTAGGTTTCATTTTGATCTCCTATTTGATTTCTTGGTTGACCCATTCATTGTTTACTACCGTATTATTTAGCCTTCATGTATTTGTTTTCTTTCTAGATATTGTTCTTATGTTCAATTTCTTGTTTCATACTGTTGTGGCCTGAAAAATATATATGATTTCAATCGTTTTTAATTTATTGAGATTTGCTTTGTGGCTTAACACGTGACTTATTCTAGAGAATGTCCCATTTGCATTTGAAAAAAATGTATATATATTTTTTTTGATGGAATGTTCTGAGTATATCTGTTACATCCAGAATGTCATTCAAAACGATTATTTCCTTGTTGATTTTCTGTCTGGATTTAGCTATTGATGTTACCTTAGTGTTCAAGTCCCTTACTACTATCATTAGATTATACTGATTTCTTCCTTTATGTCTGTTAATAGTTGTATTATGGATTTAGGAGGTCCCATGTTGGGTGCATAAATACAATTTTCATGTCTATCTGTTGGGTTGTTCTCTTAATCATTAAGTAGCATTTTCTTTGTCTTTTATTACAGTTTGTGTTTTAATGTCTATACTGTCCAATATAAGTATTGCTAACCCCAGCTTCCATTTTCATAGTAATTGCTTTCCATCCCTTCACTTTCAATTTGCATATGTCGTTAAGTCGGAAGTGAGTCTCTTGTAAGCAGCATATAGATGGATCTTGCTTTTTTGATCCACTCAGTCACCCTATGTTTTTTGATCAAAGCATTTAGTCTATTACATTAAAAATAATTATTGACAAGTATGTACTTATTGCCATTCTGTATAACAGTATATTTTAAACTGGTAATATTTGTGTTTCAACCCCCACAAAAGCTTTACATTTTTGTCCTTACCCTGACATTTTGTTTTCGATGTCACAATTTTCTTCATTTAACCTTTTGTATTCATTAACAAATTATTGTATTTATAGTTAGTCCAAGTACTGTTGTCTTTTAACCATCATATTAGGTATAGAAGTGATTTACCCACCACTATCAGGACAAGAGAATATTCGGAATATAAACTATATATTTACCTTACCAGTGAGATTTATACTTTCATATGATTTATTCTTAACTAATTAACATCCTTTATTACAGCTTGAAAAAGTTTTTTTTTTTTTTTTTAACATTTATTTTAAGCCCAGTCTAGTGGTGATGAACCCTTTCAGATTGCTTGCTGAAAACTTTATCTCTCCTTCAATTCTTTTTTTTTTTAAGATTTTATTTATTTATTTGATGGACAGAGATCACAAGTAGGCAGAGAGGCAGGCAGAGAGAGAGAGGAGGAAGCAGGCTCCCCGCTGAGCAGAGAGCCCAACTCAGGGCTCCATCCCAGGACCCTGGGATCATGACCTGAGCCGAAGGCAGAGGCTTTAACCGACTGAGCCACCCAGGTGCCCCTATCTCTCCTGCAATTCTGAAGGACAACTTTGTTAAGTAAAGTGTTCTTGGTTGGCAGAGTTTTTTGTTCATTTGTTTTCTTGGGTTTTTTTTGTTTGTTTGTTTGTTTGTTTTGTTTTTTCACTTTGAATACATCATTCTGCTTCTTTCTAAACCTGTAAAGTTTCTGCTGAAAAATAAGCTGATAGTCTTGTATTAACAATTTTTTTTCTCTTACTTCACTTAAGATTTTCTCCTGTAACTATTGACAATATAATTATAATATGTCTCAGTGTGGGTCCATTTAAATTCATCTTTTTTGGAACTCTCTAGAATTCTTGGATCTGGATATTTTTAGCCATTATTTCTTCAAATAAGCTTTTGCCTTTTTCTCTCTTTTTCAGTTTCTGGGACTCCTATAGTATGAATATTGTTCTGTCTTTTGGTGTCTTATAAATTTCTCACTTTATATTTACTATTTTTTTCTTTCCCCCATCCTATTGAATAAATTCCACTACCTTATATTCAAGTTTCCTGTTCCTGTCTTTCTCTTGATCTAGTCTGCTGTTGAACTCCTGTATTGAATTTTTTAGTTTAATATTATATTCTTCAACTCTGTGATTTCTATTTGGTACTTCATTTTATTATTTTTCTTTGTTAATATTTTCACTTTATTCATGCATTGTTTTCCTGACCTTGGTGGGCATATTTATGATCTGTAGTCTGAACTCTCATTAGCTCCATTTCATTACCTCCATTAGTTTTATCTTATTCTTTTGTTTGGAATGTATTTATCTATTTATTCATTTCCCTGACTCCCTGTGCTGCTTTCTGTGCATTAGATGAAATAGAAACCACCCATTCTCAAAAGCCTGTCTCATGTAAATGAACCTTATCTACCAATTAGTCTGAGCCTTTAGGTTTTCTCTAAAGCCTTTTTGTTTGTTTAAACCAGCTTGTTTGTTCTTTGTGGCTCCTAGTACTTCAGGTTGTACTGATGTGGTTTGTAGTGATGGAATCTGGAGCCAATGGCTCATAATTTTTGAGATGATTTCTATGCAAAAGTATTTTTTTATTAAAGTATGGGGACAGGATTCATGGATAGAAGGAGCTGTACTGGGGTTGTGAATAGTGGCTGATCATATAAGACTTTATATCTTATAGAGGAAAGGGTGATGCTAGGGCTTCAGAAAATTGGAAATTGGATTTCTGGAGATTGCTTTTTTTTTTTTTGGGCAAATCATTAAGGTGGAGACTCATGTACTGCCTGACTGTGACCCCATCAGTTAACAATTTGTTTTTCCCTTTCTTTTGTGGGAAGCCAAGAATGCTTGAGGGATGTCACACATAACCCACCCTCTGGAGGTTGAGGGGTTGAAGGGTGTTAGCCTGTACATTGCCCCCAGTTTGACTTTTTCTCCTTCATCAGTACCTATACCTATCAATGTCCCACGTGAGAGGATAACAGTCTGCACTTAGATGCAAACCAGCAGAAGCCAGACCCTTAGATGGCAGGATTAAATTACACAAATAGGCCTCTTTCATGGAAAGACTGGGAAATTGGCATTTCTGTCTACTCCCCCTGTACTGAGCCCTGAGGGGGACAGCTGGTTAAGAACTGTTTCTTTTTTTGCTTCATTTCTGTGGGACTGGTGGACACAAATCTGCTGGCTATTAGAGCCTGGTGATCCAGGGATGAGTTCCCTGAACGGTAGCTCTGAAAGCCTCACTGCCAGATATGTGCACAAGCTCCATCCAGGGAGATATTGGTGATATTTTGTGGGGTACAGGCAGAATGTAGAGATGGTGTTTGCTTGCATCCCTGGTCTCTGGGGAATTTGTTTTAAGCCTTTAGATACATTCTAAATTAGAAGACTAACTCTCAGGCAACAGCTTTTATTGTATGCATTGAAGCCTCCTTCAGGGAAAGACTGGGGGATG
This sequence comes from Mellivora capensis, assembly GCA_004024625.1. NCBI lineage: Eukaryota > Metazoa > Chordata > Mammalia > Carnivora > Mustelidae > Mellivora > Mellivora capensis. The sequence continues at coordinate 14,747 of PISX010005178.1, read as the reverse complement.
GGCATTTCTGTCTGCTACCTCTGCACTGAGCTTGGAGAAGAACTAGTTAAAAACTGTTTTTTTTGTTTTTTTGGTTTGTGAACACAAACTCCACTGTTCAACAGATGCGGCAATCAAGGAATCCCTCCTCTGGGTGACAGCTGCAAATACTGAGGTGTCAGACATGTGCATAAGCTCCCTTCAGGGGACCCCAGTGACTAGAGTGGGCCAGATGAAGAATGTGGAGATGGCACTGGTTGCCTCCCCAGACCCTGGAGAGAATTGCAGTAAGCCTCTAGATATGTGTTAAATTAGAAGCTTGATCCTCAGGCAGCAATTTTTGAAGTATGTACATAGGCTTCTTTCATAGAAAGACTGGGATATAGGGATTTCTGTCTGCTCCCCCTGCACTGAGCCCCAGGGGGATGGTCACAGCAAGTCCTCTAAAAACCCATTAAGAGCTTTTTATTTGCTACAGTCTATGGCTCTCATGAATGCAAGCCACATGGGCTTTTAGAGCTAGATGTTTTGGCATAACATCTCTCAGGTAGATGTTATAAAATTTGGGGTGCTAGATATTGGATCCCAAATCTTCACTCCTCAGGGAGAAAGTATGAGTTATGAGTTCTCTTTTGACATATGTCTCTGTGCCTGAGGTGGGATTTATGATAAGAATGTATCTTACCCTTTACTTCCCATTTTGTTGTGGGCATTTTCTCATTTATCAGATGTGTAGGAGTTGCTCAGCTATTTCTGGGATTTCTTTCAGAGGGAATTGCTTCATGTGTATCAGTAGATTCAGGTGTGTCCATGGAGGAGGTAAGTTCAGGAACCTCCTCTGTTCCCATCTAGAATCAGAACTCCTGCATTTAGTCTTCATTACTAAAGATACTAAGATCCTGTTGATACATACAGTCACATTGTGGGTTAGAACTTCAACAAATGAACTTTGAGGGGACACAATTTAGTCCATAACATGTGGGTAGGTAGATAATCTGCATCTGTCAAGGAAGTAAATATAGGAGAATAGAATTTAAGAAAGGGAATCTAATCACTGTTATAATTTGGCATGATTTTCAAGTATCTGTTGGAATACCTAGAAGTAAAGATAATAATTAAGACTCAGCATTATTGAATTGGATGAGATCTTACAAATCATTCATTCTAACCCATAAACTGCACGAAAAGATTTGACCTCAGAGAAATAAAACTCAGAAAACAAACTAACATAAAATTATTCCATAGTCAAAGTTAACATTGAATATTTAGTATCTTGATTTGTGGTTAAAAAGTTCTTTCTACTGTTCTGTGTTGGCTTCTGATCTCTAAGATCAGAAGTAAGATAACAATAATAAGGAATATAAGGGGCCAAGTTAGTAACACACTGGCAGGGAAGGAGATTCAGTGCCAAACCAGAGTTACCTGGCAGTGATGCCTTATCAGCTCCCATGTCTATATAGAATTGGTTCCAGGTTTCTGGGGTGATGAAGATCTAAAAGGTATGGATAGATTGGACATTGACACAAAGGTTAAATAAATTCAGGGCTGGGATCCAAAAGGAACATTAGATGAAAATCTCTGGAAAATTCATAGTTGAGAAATGTTATAAATCAGACTTCCTTTTGTCAAGTCTTTACCAATATCCAATCATCTTGTGTCCTACTTTAGTTCAATAAACAGTGTCAAGGTTATAGATGTGACAAGTTGATTCATGATATTAGTTATGTTCTGTATTGTCTCTCTGACATAGAAGGCAGAACCAAATTCTCCTGAGGAGAGCAGAAGTAATTATGTATTCTTTCCCTGATGCCATTGGTTTCAGGTGGTTTATGAAGCATGTTCAAATATCAAAGTTAGGAAATGGAACAGAACATTCAGATTCTGATTTTAATGGAGTCAAATGCTCCAGAATATAACATTCAACCAAATTTAGAGAATTATTCATTTTTCAAACTCATCCCAGGTATAACTGTGTTACCTCAATTACAGTTTTCTTACTGAGACTGCTCACAACTATTGTTTACCCTAAACATCTTTTAAGAATCCTTGATAGAGAATTTAATCAGCAGCTTCCCCTCTTCTAAATGTTCTTGTTTTCTATTAAAGCAACATCAAAAGCATCCATAAATGTGCTCCCTTTTAATATAGGACAGTAAATCTGAACCTGCTTTGATTAAATTGGCATTTCTCTTCTACTCCTTATTTTGGTTATTGTAACATGGCAAACATGCTTACAAAGTGTCATGATTTATTGGATCCATGGCATCAAAGAAAATGATAGTCATCTTTCTAGGATCTTTTAAAAAGTGTAATCACCACAAATGTGAGACAACAACCAAATAAAATTAAAGTTCAGTTTATCCTACACCTTCAGTTTTATATCTCTGTTTTCTCAGTGAAGATCAAGGCAGGTAAATTGTAGTTTCTGGGGGTAAGTGCAAATAGGGAGCAGAAAGAAAGTAGTGATTGTCTCTACCCAAAAGGGATGAATGGAATAGAGAAAATCATGACCATTTTACTGGATAATTACTGAGATAATCTCACTGAGTCTTGAAGAATAAGTATCAATTCAAGAAAAGTTCTTGGGATAGAGGTCAACATTCACAAAGGCAGAGAGCATTCTTTTGACTTTATGCTATGAGAAAGGAACTGAAGAAAAATAAGTTTGGCAAAGTTATTTGAGAATAAGATATGCTTGGCACTCATGACTTTATTCTATGTTTTTTTGTTTTGTTTTGTTTTGTTTTGTTTTTGCTACGTTAAAGTTTGTCAAACAGCGAAGTAATTATCAGAAGTATGTTTTGCGAAAACAATTCAGTCTTTAGCTGGAAGGTCCATTAAAGAAAGGGTGACAACTCCAGGTGACAAATGAGAACTTATTTCAATGGCTCACATAAAAGGAATTGAATTAATGAAGTGCATGTAAAGTCTAAGAAGGGAGTTTCAATTTAAGAGAGATTTAGGAGAAAGAATGAATACCTTTTGGTGACCATGACTAGAGTAGGCACAGATTTGGAGGCATGATAATGTTAAACATTTCTGTATAGTGTACACTATGTGCCAAGCATTTGTTCAAATGTTTAATATATGTATATAATGTGTAGCTTTTTTGTCATGTGAACTTTATTAGATACAATTATTATGCTTGTTTTTCAGTTGAGAAAATTAAGACACACAGATAAATAAATCATCCAAAGTCACTCAGTTAATAAGTGGTAAATACAAATTTTGAAAACAGGTGATTTGCTTCTAAAGACTATGGTTTGAATCACCGCTAACCAATATGCTGATCTACCTAGGGAGAATATATGGGGATTTAGGTATAAGTTACATTTAAAGTTCTTACAGTACATCCATGTGTAAATATCAAAGAGGTACTTGGAAATACGATAATGGAATCCAAAAAAGATGTCAAGGCTGAAGATAAAGAGATGTGGAATGCTTCAGTGTATAAGTGTTGGTTGAAATCACAGGTATGTCCAAGAAACGATGCAGCCTTCTACTGACCCAAATGAGAATAGTAGGGAATTTCAGATAGCTTGATGGCATCAGGAATACCTACATGTAGACAGTTTCATAGTGTTAAAACTACTTTATTGTTTCATAAATGTTTGTTTTTATACTTTGTATATATTTGAAATATTTATTTGATCAAAATGTTTAGAAATATGTGGTATACACCTGCTCTGTAACATACTAATCCCAGACATTAACAGCAAATTTAAGTAAGTTGAGAGTAGTAACCAATATTTAGCTATGATTGAATCTAAATTTGAACAACCAGAATAATCTCCCTTCTAGATCCAGTTATAAAGTTTCTAAAGAAGTTTTACTATTGTCACAAGATAGTTGGAAATAATCATTTGTCTTTCCTGGTAAATGAACATTTGGACAATAAATTGTAAATCCTGAAAGTAATGAGAGCCTAAAAAAGTGTATTTTTTCATCTCCTTGCAAAATAAAGTCTTTATTCCTCCTTTGAATAGCATATTTCCTGAAGAATTGAAGGTATATTCAAAAATACCTTTTTTTTAATTTTATTTTTTCAGTGTTCCAAGATTCATTGCTTATGCACCACACCCAGTGCTCCATGCAGTACATGTTCTCCTTAATACTCATTACCAGGCTCACCTATCCCACTATCCTTCTCCTCTCCAAAACCTGTTTGTTTCTCAGAGTCCGCAGTCTTTCATGCTTCATCTCCCCTTCCAATTTCCCCCAATTCACTTCTCCTTTCCTTCTCCTAATGTCCTCCATGTTATTCCTTATGCTCCACCAGTAAGTGAAACCATATGATAATTGACTCTCTGCTTGACTTATTTATCACTCAGCATAAACTCCTCCAGTCCCATCCATGTTGATGCAAAAGTTGGGTATTCATCCTTTCTGGTGGAGATGTAATATTCCATTGTATATATGGACCATATCTTCATTATCTATTCGTCTGTTGAAGGGCATCCTGGCTCTTTGCACAGTTTGGTGATTGTGGCCATTGCTGCTATGAAGAAGAAGTCAGTGCAAAGCTTAGTGCCCATAGTATGAGACTCATAGTAAGAACTGTCTGTATGTTCTCAAACAAAAAACACTGCAGAAAAATAACTGCAAGCAAAGTTTCCAAGATGGTTGGAATGTGGAACACCAGCTATGAGACTGATGACATCATCTTCATCTGAACTATTTTAGACTGGGAATAGAAAATTGGCAATAAGATGTGAAAAGAAGAAGGCTGTTAATGCCAAGTAACAAAATTTATTATCAATGATTTGAACCATAATTAGAAGTCTAGATAATGGTTGTCCCAAGGTTTCATAATGTTATTTAACTTGAGTTCTTTCCATATTCGCCTCTGTCATCATCTGTATTTGTTGTGTTCTCTCTCTTAAAATTTCAATATAGATACAGAAGCCAAATTTCAAGTTTTTGCACAACTACTTTTAAGAAGTAAAGAATGATATTTCCCTTTTTTATGACTTGATCTTTAATTATATAAAGAATCTTTTCCAGAATCATCCTAGAAAGTTTGCTAACTTTCCCTTATCCTATTGGTAAAGACTAAGTCATATGAAACACCCTTAGACCAATCATTTATTAAGGATGATAGACCAATCATGATTTATCCTTCAAGTTTGGTCATATTTCTGCCTGAATAAATATAGCATTTAGTTATCAAGGAAAAAAGGGAAAATGACTATGAGCACAGAAATCACTGTGGAAAATGAACCAAAGCATAGAGTCAGTTCCTAAAGGAGGATATCTCAGACATTTTCTTTTTCCTTTTTTTTTCTGCAATAACACAAATTTCATATGCAGAACATATTTCTCAAAAGAAGGGCCACTTCACTGAACACTGTATTGATAAAGTGGGATAATAGCTTGATTACTAGGAACCTAGTTTTAACTCTCCCCTTCTTTCTCACTTCAGGAAGTATATCAAAATGCAAGTGAATGAAAGGATATAATTAGAGATAACCCTGATGCCACTCTAATTTGTGGAAAAACAGTAAATCATTCTCCAATTTCAGTATTTGAACTATTATTATTACCACCAAATTATAGACCCTGTGACACATGTCACAAGTAATTGAAACGCAACACTGTGTCTAGACCTCTAGGTTAAAAGCTTTGATCTAGAGGATAACCCTCTTCTTTTTCATAGCCACTATGTTTTATCATTAAAACGTTTCATTTCTTGGACCTATGAATGTTAAAAACTGAATGGTGAGATTAAAGAGAGAAAAGAAAATGCTTGGCATCTCAAGTGGGCAACACACACACATTTGCACACACATATACACACTCACCCCATAACACTCAGCTCATTGATGATTAGGTATGTAATAAACACTCAAAAACAAGTTTATAAATACCGAGATTTACCTGTAAATTCAAATAGTTTTTGTCCCAAAAGTCAATCTTTCTCCTGAAAAGGTACAATTAAGATTCAGTAGGAGAGTTATTGTGTACTCACATCTGGCACTTATTTCTGAAGGACAAGAGTTATTCTGGGGAATGCCATTAAGAGTCACTGACTGGAGATTATTATCAGAGTTGTGTGGTCAGGATAAAAACCAAAAGGCTCCCTGACTAAAGAGAAGAGATATCTCACTGCAAAATGTTTGAGGTAAAGTGAAAAGAATAGGTTGGGAGATCTCAGCCCCAAATGAGAAAAGACTTTTGACTAAATTATAAAACATTTCCTATTTTGAGAGTTAGCACAGGATGATAAAAAAACAAAACAGAACAACAACAACAAAAAAACACAAAAACAGGGGATTAGGAGTTATATAGATTTGGCTTTAATCCCAACTTTACCTCTTTCTGCCTGTGTGACCACACACAAGACACTGAAATTCTCTGAGTCATAGTTCCCAGATAAATTATCTGATAAATGGGAAAAAATGATACCTACCTCAAAGAATTGTTATGAAGCTTTCAGATAATATTTTAAGTGTGTGGTTTTGACATAAATTTACAAAATGGGGGGGCATTATTAATAACTTCATCTTTCCTCATTCTTTTACTTTTTGCAATAACCAATGGGAAAGGGAAGTTCTTATTTTCAAAATCTTGATAATCATCATAATGGTAGTGAATCAGCATATATACAGTAGCTTGTGCCATATATGTACTTAATATATCTTCATGGCAATTCTATGAGGTAGATGTGGTTTTTCTGTTTTACAGAGGAGAAAACTGAGATTTAAGGAAAAAAATTGTTTGGATTCATGTAGTTTGTCTCCAGAGCCAAACTTGTTTCTTGTGTTGTTGACATTAGCCATACTGACAGGTGTAAGGTAATATCTCATTGTAGTTTTGATATTCATTTTCCTGATGATAAGTGATAATGAACATCTTTTCTTGTGTCTGTTGACCATCTGGATATGGTTTTGGAGAAATGCCCATCATGTCTTCCGCCCATTTTTTAATTGGATTGTTTTTTGGATAGAGTTTTATAAGTTCTTTTTATACATTTGGATACTAATCCTTTATTGGATATGTCATTTGCAAACATCCTCTCCCACTCCATTCATTGCATTTTAGTTTTGTTGTTTCTTTAACTGCAGAAATTTTTTATTTTGATGTAACCCTAATAATTTACCCTTGTGCCTCAAGTCATATCTAGAAAGAAGTTGCTACAGCTGACATCAAAGAAGTTACTGCTTGCAGGGTGCCTGGGTGGCTCAGTTGGTTAAGCAACTGCCTTCAGTTCAGGTCATGATCCCGCAGTCCCAGGATCGAGTCCCGCATCGGGCTCCCAGCTCCATGGGGAGTCTGCTTCTCCCTCTGACCTCGCCTCTCATGCTCTCTCTCACTGTTTCTCTCTCAAATAAATAAATAAAATATTTTTAAAAAATTAAAAAAAAAAGAAGTTACTGCTTGTGTTCTCTTCTAGGATTTTTATGGTTTCAGGTCTCACATTTAGATCTTTCTCTGTATGGTATAAAAAGGTTGTCTTGTTCATTCTTTTGGATGTTGCTGGACAGTTTTTCCAACACTATTTGATGAAGAGACTTTTACCCATTGGTTTGTTGAAGATTCTTTACTGCTTTGTTGAAGATTAAAGGTTTATTTTTTTAATTCATTTCAGAGAGAGGGAGAGCACCAGCAGGGTGTTGGGGCGGGGTAGGTAGAGGGAGAGGTAGAGGGAGAAGGAGACTTCCCAATGAGCAGGGAGGCTGACATGGTGTGGGTCTCCATCCCAGGACCTGGAGATCATGACCTGAGCTGAAGGCAGATGCTTAACCATCTGAGCTACCAGGTGCCCCTGCTTTTTTGAAGATTAATTGACCATATAATTGTGGATTCATTTCTGAATCTTCTATTCTGTTCTATTTATCTGTGTGTCTGTTTCTGCACCAGTACCATATGGCTTTGATTACTAAAGCTTTGTAATATAACTTGAAGTCTGGAATTTTGATGCCTCCAGCTTTGCTTCTCTTTTTCAAACTTGCTTTGGCTATTCATGGTCTTTTGCAGTTCCATACAAATTTTAGGATTCTTTGTTCTAGTTCTGTGAAAAATGCTGTTTGTTTTGTTTGTTTGTTTTGATAGGTATTGCATTATGTGTGTAGATAGCTTTAGATAGTATACACATTTTAATATTTGTTCTTCTAATCCATGAGCATGGAATATCTTTCCATTAACAAATGTGTCATCTTCAATTTCTTCCATCCATGTTTTATAGTTTTCAGAGTACAGGATTTTCATCTCTTTGATCAGGTTTATTCCTAGGTGTCTTATTATTTGTTGCAATTATAAATGAGATTGTTTTCTTAATTTCTCTTTCTGCTGCTTCATGATCAGTGTACAGAAATGTAATAGATTTCTGTACATTGTTTTTTTATCCTGTGACTTCACTGAATTTGTGTATCAGTTCTAGCAATTTTTTGGTGAAGACTTGAGTTTTCTAGATACAGTATCATGTCATCTGAAAATAGTGGAAGTTTCACTTGTAACCAATTTGGATTCTTTTATTTCTTTTTTCTTGTCTGGTTGCTGTGACTAGGATTTCCAGTACTATGTTGAATAAAAGTGGTGAGAGTGAACATCCTTGCCTAGTTCCTTACCTTAGAGGAAAAGCTCTCAGTTTTTTTCCCATTGAATATGAAGTCTGCTATGGGTTTTTCATATAAGGCCTTTATTATGTTGAGGTATGTTCCTTCTAAACCTTCTTTGTTGAAGGTTTTAATCATGAATGGATGTTGTACTTTGTCAAATGTTTTCTCCACATCTATTGAAATGAGCATATAGTTCTTATCCTTTCTTTTACTGATGTGATGTATCACATTAATTGATTTGAGAATATTGAACCACCCTTGCAATGTGGGCTTTATTCTTTAAACTCACACAGAGGCTTAGATCACAGTGATTAAAAAAACACACAAGGTTTCATACTTGTATTGCCTGCTTAATTCCAGTGCCCAGGGGATAGCTTGGATGCCTACTGCTTTGGTTTGGGGCTTGCTACCAGCAAAGTTTCCAATATTCTAAGCAGCTGGGAGGGCAACAAGCAGCTGCTCTGAAATGTGTTTGAATCTCATCCCCTCAACGAGGAAACAGCTGTGCTTATCTAGGGAAAGACTCTGGAAGATTGTTTTGTGCTTTATAAGATACTTTAGGCAGGATGAGAGCGATTTCTGATTTGAAAAGAGACTAAATTCAAGAAGAGAACTTTTTAGTATTTCCCCATTGTTGACACTTTCCCAGTCTCTGATACTCTCTCAGATACAAAGTTTGTGAGTCTTAAACAAATAGAAGACAGTTGTTTTAAAGACACTTTGTTTTCCTCAAGGTGCGTTTTTTACACCTGACATATTCCATACCTCGCATCTGAGACAACAGCATTTTGTTGCTCTAGGCTTCTCCTGGAATAATTTCTGAAGCACTGCTTTGTCTTGTTACCTGCTGCGCTTTCCTTCTAGTGTGTGGATGAAGCAATAATCATATGAGTTAATACTGCTGCTGCTTATCCTAGACTTAAACCACTAAACAGTACATAATTGTAGTTTCTGTAGGCCATAGCAAGCATGGGGCTGGAGTAGTACCTAGATGTACCAGTAAAATGAAACTATGGGAAACATTAAAAAGACACACAGGAGTCCAGATAACTGGCTGCTTTCTCATACATTTTGTTTTAGCTATTGTCTAAAGCTAGTCATATTTCCATTATAGTTCTTGCTTACTAGATAATTATGAAATTAAATTAAAAAGTAATTAAAAATAAAAGCCAATAGTATGTTTCAGAGTCATGTTAAACCATGATCAAATCTTCAAAGATTCTGGAAAAGCTGGGTTATGAAAAAATTGCAATATGAAGCAGGATTTCAGATGTACTTCAACAAAACAACAGGGAAGCTGACATTTTACTTAAAATCAGAAAAACACACTCTACGTATAAATATATACAGTGTGTAACCTAATGTATATAAGCAATAATTTAAAGTTTATGTACCCTTTTTACTTCTGCAGTCTCTATCTTCCTAACAAAATACCAGAATTTTTCTAGAGAAGCATAGGCATGTTTGACAGGATATTACAGATTTTAAGTATGCAAAAGCATTGAGAGTTAAATAAGCCATCACTCTCCTATGTTTTATTTTATTGACAGAGGTAGGGAAAATAACTATTGACTTTGGTAAATATTTCTTTGATTGACTGAGAGCACAGACATATGAACTTCCTTTTAAAATACACGTTAGGGGCACCTGGGTGGCTCAGTGGGTTAAAGTTTCTGCCTTTAGCTCAGGTCATGATCTCAGGGTCCTGGGATTGAGCCCCTCATCAGGCTCTCTGCTTAGCAGGGAGCCTGCTTCACTCTCTCTCTCTCTCTGCCTGCCTCTCTGCTTGCTTGTGATCTCTGTCTGTCAAATAAATAAATAAAATATTTTTAAAAATTAATAAACTAAAATAAAATACATGTTATACTCACAGAAATATAGAAGTAAGTACTATGAAATTTTATGAATGAAACAATGGCATATTGAGATTGAGAAGACATAAAATCTCATTTTGCTAGTCATGATTACTATTGCTCTCAGAACCTTTCTCTGCCAAAGATTTTTTAACTGCTCATTTCCAGCTCAGTTTAACCAATGGGAGAGAATTGGTAGACTATTGATAAACAATCATCTACTTTTGGTGTTTTAGCTACTTTCACTGTCTCATCTAAATGTACCAGGAATGATAACAGTTCATGCTGCTGCTACTAAGTTGAGAATTGCCTGGCAATAATCAAGTTCCTGGGGGTACCTGGGTGGCTCAGTGAGTTAAAGCCTCTGCCTTCGGCTCAGGTCATGATCTCAGGGTACTGGAATTGAGCCCCGCATCAGGCTCTCTACTCGGCGGGGAGCCTGCTTCCTCCTCTGTACTGTCATTTGCAAATATCTTCTCCCATTCTGTGGGTTGCCTCTTTGTTTTGTTGACTGTTTCCTTTGCTGTGCAGAAGCTTTTGATCTTGATGAAGTCCCAAAAGTTCATTTTCACTTTTGTTTCCTTTGCCTTTGGAGACATATCTTGAAAGAAGATGCTGTGGCTGATATTGAAGAGGTTACTGCCTATGTTCTCCTCTAGGATTCTGATGGATTCCTGTCTCACATTCAGGTCTTTTATCCATTTCGAGTTTATCTTTGTGTATGGTGTAAGAGAATGGTCGAGTTTCATTCTTCTACATATAGCTGTCCAATTTACCCAGCACCATTTATTAAAGAGACTGTCTTTTTTCCACTGTATATTTTTCCCTGCTTTGTCAAAGATTATTTGATCATAGAGTTGAGGGACCATATCTGGGCTCTCTACTCTGTTCCATTGGTCTATGTGTCTGTTGTGATGCCAGTACCATGCTGTCTTGGTGATCACAGCTTTGTAGTAAAGCTTGAAATCAGGTAACGTGATGCCACCAGTTTTATTTTTGTTTTTCAACATTTCCTTAGCGATTTGGGGTCTCTTCTGATTCCATACAAATATTAGGATTATTTGCTCCAGCTCTTTGAAAAATACCGGTGGAATTTTGATCGGAATGGCATTAAAAGTATAGATTGCTCTAGGTAGTATAAACATTTTAACAATGTTTATTCTTCCAATCCAAGAGCATGAAATGGTCTTCCATCTTTTTGTGTCTTCTTCAATTTCTTACATGAGTGTTCTCTAGTTCCTTGAGTACAGATCCTTTACCTCTTTGGTTAGGTTTATTCCCAGGTATCTTATGGTTCTTGGTGTTACAGTAAATGGAATTGATTCTCTAATTTCCCTTTCTGTATTTTCATTGTTAGTGTATAAGAAAGCCACTGATTTCTGTACATTGACTTTGTATCCTGCCACGTTATTGAATTGCTGTATGAGTTCTAGTAGTTTGGCAATGGAGTCTTTTGGATTTTCCATATAAAGTATCATGTCATCTGCGAAGAGAGAGTTTGACTTCTTCATTGCCGATTTGGATATCTTTTATTTCTCTTTGTTTTCTGATTGCTGTTGCTAGGACTTCTAATAATATGTTAAACTAGAGTGGTGAGAGTGGGCATCTTTGTCGTGTTCCTGATCTCAACGGGAAGGCTATGAGCTTTTTCCCATTGAGGATGATGTTTGCTGTGGGTCTTTCATAGATATATTTTATGAAGTTCAGGAAGGTTTCCTCTATCCCTATACTTTGAAGCGTTTTAATCAGGAACTGATGCTGGATGTTGTCAAATGCTTCTTCTGCATCAATTGAGAGGACCATGTGGTTCTTCTCTCTTCTCTTAGTGACTTATTCTATCACATTTATTGATTTGGGAATGTTGAACCTTCCCTATAACCCAGGGATGAATCCCACCTGGTCATGGTGGATAATCTTTTTAATGTGCTGCTGGATCCTATTTGCTGGGATCTTGTTGAGAATCTTAACATCCATATTCATCAGTGATATTGGTCTGAAATTCTCCTTTTTGGTGTGGTCTTTGCCTGGATTGGGGATCAGGGTAATGCTGGCTTCATAAAAAACTCTGGAAGTTTTCCTTCTGCTTCAATTTTTTGAAACAGCTTCAGGAGAATAGGTGTTATTTCTACTTTGAAAGTTTGGTAGAATTCCCCAGGGAATACATCAAGTCCTGGGCCCTTGTTTTTTGGGAGGTTTTTGATCACTGCTTCAATCTCGTTACTAGATACTGGTCTCTTCAGGTTGTCAATTTCTTCCTGGTTCAATTTTGGGAGTTTATAGTTTTCCAGGAATACATCCATTTCATCTAGGTTGCTTAACTTATTGGCATATAACTGTTGATAATAACTTCTGATGATTATTTCTATTTCCTTGGTGTTAGTTGTGATCTCTCCCTTTTCATTCATAATTTTATTAATTTGAGCTTTCTCTCTTTTCTTTCAGATTAGTGTGCCCAATGGCTTATTGATCTTATTGATTCTTTAAAAAAACTAGCTTCTAGTTTCAATGATACGTTCTACTGTGTCTCTAGTTTCTACCTCATTGTTCTCTGCTCTAATCTTGATTATTTCCCTTCTTGTGTGTGGAGTTGGTTTAATTTGTTGTTGATTCTCCAGTTCTTTAAGGTGTAGAGACTGCTGGTGTATTCTGGATTTGTCAAATTTTTTTTTGAGGGAGGCTTGGATGGCCATGTATTTCCCCCTTAGGAACGCCTTTGCTGTATCCCATAGGTTTTGGACCAAAGTGTCTTCATTCTCATTGATTTCCATGAATTGTTTAAGTTCTTCTTTGATCTCCTAATTGATCCAAGCATTCTTAAGCAAGGTGGTCTTTAGCTTCCAGGTGTTTGAATTCCTTCCAAACTTTTCCTTGTGATTGAGCTCCAGTTTCAAAGCATTGTGATCTGAGAATATGCAGGGAATAATCTCAGTCTTTGGTATCGGTTGAGTCCTGATTTGTGACCCAGTATGTGGTCTATTCTGGAGAAGGTTCCATGTGCACTTGAGAAGAATGAGTATTCTGTTGTTTTAGGGAGGAATGTTCTGTATATATCTATGAGGTCCATCTGGTCCAATGTGTCATTCAATTCTCTTGTTTCTTTATTGATTTTCTGCCTGGATGATCTATTATTGAAAGAGACGTGTTAAGATCTCCTACTATCAATGTATTCATATCAATATGACTCTTTATCTTGATTAATAGTTTTGTTATGTAATTGGCTGCTCCCATATTGGGGGCATAGATATTTACAATTGTTAGATCATCTTGGTGGATAGTCCCTTTAAGAACGATGTATTGTCCTTCCGTATCTCTGAGTACAGTCTTTAGTTTAAAATCTAATTTATCTGATATGAGAATCCCTACCCCAGCCTTCTTTTGAGGCCCATTGGCATGAAAGATTGTTCTCCATCCCTTCACTTTCAATCTGGGTGTATCCTTAGGTTCAAAATGGGTCTCTTGTAGACAACATATGGATGGGTCCTGTCATTTTATCCAATCTGCAACCCTGTGTCATTTTGTGGGTGCATTTAGGCCATTCACATTGAGAGTGATTATTGATAGATACATTTTTATTGACATCGTGTTACCTTTGAAGTCTTTCTTTCTGTAGATTGTCTCTATATTTCTGTTCAATGATATTCTTAGGATTTTTCCTCTTTTACAGAACCCCCCTTAATATTTCCTGCAGTGTCGGCTTGGTGGTCACAAACTCTTTTAAGCCTTGCCGGTCTTGGAAACTCTTTATCTCTCCATCCATTTTGAGTGTCAGTCTTTCTGGATAAAGTATTCTTGGCTGCATGTTCTTCTCATTTAGTGCCCTGTATATATCTTGCCAGCCCTTTCTGGCTTGCCAGGTTGCTGTGGACAGGTCTGATGTTATTCTGATGGGCTTTCCTCTGTACGTAAGGAGCTTCTTTGTCCTAGCTGCCTTCGAGAGAGTTTCTCTAGAATTATAATTCCTCATTCTTACTATCAGGTGTCTGAGGACTTTCGAGAATCTATAATCTTGCGGGGAGACCGTTCTGCCTCTAGTACATGAACGTTGGTTCCATTCGCAAGATTGGGAAAATTTTCATGGAGAACATGTTCCACTATATCTTCTAGACTTCTTTCTTTCTCCTCCCCTTCAGGGATTCCAATAATTCTAACATTGGAACGTTTCATGGCATCATTTATTTCCCTAATTCTGTTTTCGTGGCTTCTAAGCTGTTTGTTCCAGGCTTCCTCCTGATCCTTTCTCTCTATCTGTTTGTCCTCCAGATCACTAATTCTACCTTCTGTCTCAGTTACCCTGAGTTTTTAGGGAATTTAGATTAGATTGGAACTCATTGAGAGCCTTGTGAACATCATCCCTGGT